>JBBDHG010000039.1:5660000-5869850 GCA_037951165.1 Lophius americanus | reverse complement strand
CTGTTATAATTAATACGATGGACAACGGGGTTGCTGTGCTATCCATTAGCATCTATGCTAGGAAGTCTTTGTTGAGTTTTGCGGATCCCATTTTTCGTGATTGAAATTCATTTTGAGCCTTGAAGCTTGAATTTTTCCCCCAATTTTATCTTGTGGCTATGCAGCAGAGCTTCGAGGCCTAACGGAGGGCTACCTCGTGGCTTTGCCGGCCCGCCGGGTCACACTCTGCAAAACCACCACTTATCACAGAACTTCACAACCGCAGCTAAAGGTGAGGAGATGGGAGACTCCATCTGAGCAACTGTCAACAGCAACAGAGGCGGGAGGAATGTCAGCGTGCGGCCCGGGAGCCACGCACATCTAACATAGCGAGAATGCGAAGGACGGCATCATCATCTCCTGACCTTTACACAGGCGGCGGTACCTTCCCCTGATATGATGAGGGTGTCACAGCTCTGTTCGCTGTATCATCTTCTGCTGCCTCCCAAGCCCACTTATCTCCAGCGCCTGACTCTATTCGTCCGTCTTTCTACTTCCGTGGCACTCTCTCCTAATGAGGACATTTACTCCCACCGCAGTGGGCCTGTGTGAAGTATGAGACTATCGGAACCGACAGCTGAGCTCCTGTGCGACCCCCGACCCTCCTCGTCTCCCTCCCAGCAGCCTCACCTTTGCACTCTCCTCTCTCTGTTTGGATGTTTTCCCATCACTCTCAGTGTTTGCGTGAAGGACTAAAGTGATGTCAGCGCAGAAGACTTGTCAACTTCCTCCTCAAGCTCTCAGGCTTTAATGAGACCTGCGGCGGAAACAAGTGTCTGGATCTGGAGCCGAGAAGGTATGAAGACTACGGGGGGTAAAAGTGTCTTCCTCATGGGGGACAGGTATGTGTGGAGAGAGAGCAACAGGGGAGCAGGCAATTATCCTGACACTGGTGCTGCATGTCTATAAAAGCCTGGTGGCAGGCTAGTTAAAAATGAGCCATCTCCTCCACTGCTGGGGAAATAATCCATCTGCCATCATTCCTCAACCTCCGGCTGGTCAGCGGGACTCAAGCGCCACGACATGAGAGGGAGAAGAAAAGGGAGAGCTGGAGACAAGAGTGAGAATTCCAACAAGATTGGAGCAATATTCCATTTTCATCTACTTAGGCGGGGTCGGGTCGAGGTGGCAGCCGACTAAGAAGGTTTTTTACAGACGTCTTTCTCCCCAGCAACCCTCTCCAGCTCATCCTAGGGGATCCTCAGGTGTTACCAGGTCTGATGAGTCGTAACGTCCTTCCAGCAAGTTCTGGGTCATTAGGTAAAACTTTATTCCTTTTGTCGACCCGATCTCTTCCCTGGGGAGACCAGAAAATATCCTTGGACAGAATTTCAAGAGGAACCGAAGGGGGATGGAGTGATAAAGTGAGAGTGTTGTTCATTTTTGAGGCAATGTTGGTCGCGTTAAGTCACACCTTAACGCTGCTTTGGCTTTGAGTGCCACAAGTTAAGTTATCATACAACGTGTGCGCTTCCTTAAAACACTCAATTTCTGTAGAAAATACAAAAGCATTGACATTAAAAGAATGAGTCAGTTCATTAAAAAACGGTGAAAGTACTCTTAAACAGCCACGAATTCAACATGGCGCTCCAGATGGCGGCGTGCAATGACAGTGTGACAGACGGAAGACGCGCCGGAACTTGTTCCCCTGAGTCCTCTTAAGGCTAGAGGCTATCCATCGCCGACCAACGCTACTGTCTGTGATACACGTCAAAAGCCTGCTCTCTGGAAAACTAACTGGACTATTGGAGACTCGAGCTAAACGCCCTACTGGGATTACAGCATATCTATTATCACAGAAACTGGTCAGCATGAAAACATCTTGTTCAGGGTCATCCAGCTGCTAACATCATTCCACACGGAGAGGAATCCAGTGGCCACACCCACTCTTCATCACACGTGGAAGTGACAAGATATACGTTTATATTTGCTAACACTAATGCTAATCAGACAATGTGTGAGTTCTATCTAACCTGTGCCAATGAACAAACTTTGTAACCCGATGGATTATTCTTCACAGATGGGGACACGACAATATAAAAAGTGTTTTACCCGAGTTCTACGCAGCTTATGTACGGGATAAGCTGAGTAGGAATGAGACCCTTGGGCTCCTGGAACCGCACACTAATGTAGCAGAATATGAGGCAAACATGATCAACTACCGTTTTTCAAAGGAAGGTTTTTAAATTATTATCAATCCCAGGATGTATAAGATAAAAGAAATTTACGTCTCAACCTATCATGGATCCTGGAAAGTGTTCATTTTCAACTCAAGTTCTCCAAAGTTTTCCATAGGACTGCTCTAGGCTACTAGAACAAACATGGCAATCCGGGTGGCCTCCCTGGAAGAGGACCTGCTCCCTCTGGAGAAAGCTAAAGTTGAGAAACAAATGTTTTATTGTCGGCTGGTTGTACACTAACAAAAACCGAGTCATGAATATTAGATCCCACGTATCCAAAGATGCACCCTTGAAAAGCTGAAAACGTTCCTAAAGTAACAAAAAGGAAATAAGTTTTGTGATCCGTCGCAACCTGGAATATGTGTCTGCACAAACTAACACACTCATCAGTTTGCTCAGCGGGACCGTAAAGATGTAAGTATTCACAAACAGCAGGAGCTCGGAGGGAGACCACGGCGGACCTAAAACACAGACAAGGTGACTTCCTACAAGAATAGTCTTAGTCTGAATGTCTCTGTGAGCATCTCTCTGACTAATATGAATCAGAGGTTTGAGCCTTTGAGGATCTAAGGAGGAAGAATGACCCGCCTAGCAAAGACTTTTCCTCTTATCTACAAGCAAGACCCTTTTTTTAAAACCACCCTGGGACCTGGAATGACTTTAGTTGTTTGTTGTTTTGTTGTTTATAGAAATGAATAGATGGATATTCCCTCAGAGATTAATATAACACCTTTTATTGAACTTTGGCATCCATACCTGACTATATCACCGGTTCACCATCACCTTTATTGGATCTGATATCCCACCAACATTGATGCAACCTTAATCGCATCAACTCAACTCAACTTTAATTGTTAATAAAAATACGCGGATGAACGAAATGACGTTTATTGCGGTCTATCAAACCGCAGAATACTCAGACATACGACCATTTAACGGTGCAAACGTCTGACATTGAACATGACCCAGACTTACAACAAGACGTCGGTGCCGACGAAGGGATGACAGTATTACATTGGACGCCTGAGGCAGACAGGAAGTGACAGGAAAGAGATAAATAGCGGCTACGGTACGCGGGTAATGTGACTAAGTTGATTAATAACTATATTGACCGCATATGCAGTCAGCAGTTATTATACGCTGTATAATTTATGAACTTAAATATGTAACAGTTAATTATGTTGCCTGTTAATAAATCAACCCTTTTTTTCCCTCGTCTACTTTTTTCCCTTTTCTTGTAAGAATAGTAAGAATACAGTCATTAGTTAAGTAGAATATGTGTGTGTGTGTGTGTGTGTGGGGGGGGGGGGGGGGGGGATTCTGTGAATGTGTTTTATCCTGTGTTAAATTTAAAATCTCTCGCCCCCACACCTTAAAAAAAAAAGAAGTGTGCAATCATGGCAGTGTTAGAGATATTATTTCCTTACTAGAAGTCAAAGTGTCTCCAGTCTAACGGTAGAAGCAGTCTGATGATGAAGAGAGGGAAACCTGTGAATGTTATAGCCAAAACCGCGAATGAGCCTCACATTTAATTTTATTTAAAAAAACAAAAATTAAAAAAAGGACAGGTATGAGCGTAAATAATTATTCCAAACATCTGGTTTGCCTAGGCGCCGGATTCTGAAAGCCTGACGTGAAGACAGTGTTTTTTCTCAGCTTATATCGCATATATGCCCTTCAGTATCAAAAGGGGAGTGACAGCAGCCGGAGGGAACAAAGCGATGTGTAAAAACATTTACATAAATTCACATGGTAATGTATTCGGCATCGGGGCAACGACTTTCCATCTGACGGCGGGACATGTTTTTCTGAAAGGGAGGATTACGCTTTCAGTGGAGCAAAGCCGAAAGAATTTGCAAATCGGAAACAGACATGAGAACAATGAACAAATATTAGCTGCGATATTTGGGATTGCAAATGAAGATAAAACTATTCTCATCTCTGGAGTCCAATTCTGTCCACACACACACACACACACACACACACACACACACACACACACACACACACACACACACACACACACACACACACATTACTCTCTCTATTCATCACCGCCGTCTCATACAGGCATTCCAAAATGACAGAATCCAAAAAATCTCTGCTTCATTAACAAAAGCCAACTATGAGGGTTTTGGCACCGGAAACTAACCCAAAGAAAAGGAAAATAAAGATGTGATTTCTGCCTCAGGATAAGCGGCACACAGAGACCCCCCCCCCACACACATGTCGAGTTTGATTCCCAGCTGATCTCAGACCAACCGCTGAGCAGAATGACAAACGCAGCCGCGGTGTTGTGCCGCCCGGTAATTAGACGGAGACGGTTTGGTCAAAACTCGCAACAGGGTCGGCTGGCCAGACGTGCGGAGTAAGTGACTTTATCGCAAAGAAATAATAGCATAATCAGTATTTATGCCCGTTACAGGAATATATAAATGACCTAGTGTTGTCATGTATTGATGATGGGGTGTCACAGCGTCAGATTCTTTAGCCGCGGTAACACCTACTAGCTAGCTATCTATCTATCTACCTATCTACCTATCTATCTATCCATCTATCCATCCATCCATCCATCCATATGCTTTTGCAATGACGTGTGTGTTTGTGTGTGTGTGTATGTGTGTGTGTGTGAGTGATAGAAATGCCCATCCCTAAAATAAACTTTGGCCCACTTGGATACATTCGGTTCTTCATGTGATGAATTCTTCGGCTGCTTTATGAAAGAGGTAGAATTTACCCACATATATATTTCCAGGATAATCCCTGCGTTTGATAATACCCGCGGCTGTGACGGCTCCTGGTGCAAACATCAGAAAATAGAACTCCTGGTGACAACAGGCAGGCAGTGAGGTGTCAGTTGTGAAAAGGAAAGAAAAGAATGTACAGTTGTGGTAAAAAGACGTAGGAGTAACTCTGTGGATTTGGACATACTGTGTTTTTTTCTCACACTGACATCCTTTACATTTAGGACATTTATGAGCAGGTCAACAAAACAACATCTTACTTTGACGTACTTTGACGTACTTCAGATGCTGATGAGGAAACCTAGCAGGTAACGTTTATACCATGCTGTCAATTTGGTTAGCATAGCTGAACCAATTGGACTCCACTACATTGGAGGAGTGTAAATCTACGACACTAGGTGAGTTTACATGGACACTTTTCAAATATTCTTTCAGAATGTTTCATTCTGAAAGGATATTTCAGAATTTTCCCTTTTCCCTCCATCTTAGTCTACCCCACTGACCTCAACACGATCCCTCCGTTCTACCCACTCATACCGCCTCCTCCTTCCCCGCACTAAGCTCAGCACCATGGGTGATCGGGCCTTCTGTTCTGCTGCCCCTCGTCTGTGGACTGCCCTCCCTGACCATCTGAGGGCTCCACAGATGACTGACGCATTTAAAAAAGGACTTCAAACTTTCCCTTTTAGCAGAACCTATAACTTTAATTAACATTGCTGCTTTTTGGTCAGGTTTTTATATAGTTATTATTTATTTTTTATTGATGCTTTTATCTGCTTTGTGGCCCTTTGAGATTTGATCCAAATGTAAATTGCGTTATAAATTAAATGTATTATTATATTATTATGCTCAGGTTTTCCCCTAGACTGGGCATAACAGGCTTTTCTTATGATTTTTCTACGTAATAAGTCCATGTAAACCCATGTAAACCCACCTAATGAGACTGCTGTCAAACCTGTAACGTTCTGCTGTCACTTTACATACACATATTCCTGTTGTCCAATGAAATCAGTTCTTGCCATGCAATATTGAAAATGAAGACTTTAAAGAAAAGAGTTTTAACGACCTTAAGCAGATGATTGGAATGAATCATAAAAGTTAGGACAAAAAGTTAGAAAACCAGAGCTAATGCAAGATTTGTTTTCTGAACCCGCCGCTACTGTAGTGAAAAACAAAAACCAAATGCGTGAAAAATGGATGTTGCGATACCTTTCCGAAACTCCCTTTCCCGATGGCCCGCAGTATCTGGAAATGGTCAAAGTTCACTGTGAAGAAAAAGAGAAGAAAGAGAGTCAGCGAGAGTTCAGCCATGTTTCAGGACAAGCAACACGCCATATAGTTCTGTGGGACCTTTTTCGCTGTTGTTTTGGTACTGCAGTCCAGAACATGTGATCCGAACATACAATGACTGAGAGGCTTGACTTAAAGCTTCCGTGTGGATTGGACAAGTTTACATAAAGTTTTCATATTCAATGGTTAATGTCAAATCCTTTGCAATCAGTAACTGGTTGACGTCTATGAAGCACACACTCCAGCAAGTTCTGTAAAACACAGTGTGTTCTGACACCTTTCCAAAAGAAGCAGCGGTAGCTTTTTCAGCAGTTTTTCAGAGATATATGAGAATTTGTGATGTAATAGCGATTCTGTGGGATCGGACTTAGCCTTAGCTCCCAATGCGCATCAGCGAATCTTGACAGAGATAGAGATGATGCAGAAGCCATCCGACAAGGTTGTTTTTAACCTCTGCGTGCAGAGCTTTGTTAAACTGACAATATCTGAAATGTGAGCCGTCGATTTGTCACCAAAGAATGTTCACAAGTGATGGAATAACATCCAGAAATGTTAAACAACAAAACAACAAAAACCACAGAGTGGACCCTCGGCTGTCTGATGACATTGGACAACGTGAAGAGACGTCATTCATGTTGGGATGCTTGAATATGTGTTGTAATCCCTACATATTCAGAGATTCCTGCTACACTAGTACACACCCAGGCATAAGTCAGAAACTTTAAATACACAAACTAGGCAGCTGCACCAAATTCTCAGCTCTAGTGTTGTCCAAAGCTGAGGAAGTCTGCTATTAAACCGACAGCAGCTATAAGCTCTCTGACCCACACACACACACACACACACACACACACACACACACACACACACACACACACACACACACACACAACAGTATAACAGTATATCAGTATAACAGTATAACAGTATAACAGCGTCATAGTTGGTCAGTCCTTTTACAGACAAACGGAGGGTAAGAAGTACTGATGACACTTTCCACCACTGTCAAACTCCAACATTAACATTAGTCTCGGAGACGGGCCGGACGGTCTGCTTGAAAGCTCAGTGCTTAACATGATGTGTGTGAATATGTCACTGCAGGATTCCCACGGACCTTAAACTATCAAGATAAGTAGCTGAGTCCTACAAATCTGAAATTGGCATGAGGCAAACGGCTTTATCTGAAATCACTTCACATTTACTTCATAGTGCACCACAATGTATTTATTGTCCACTAGGGCTGCAAGCATCAATCATTTTAGTAATCGAGTAGTCTGGCGATCATACTGGCGATTAATTGAGTCATCGAATAAGAAATATTGCGTGCTCTCACCAAACCTCTGAGTCAATGTCTCAGTCCGTCACTCTTTGGCCGACTTCTTAACCGCCCATATTTTGAGCTAGAGTGGGCCTCTGTTTGCACTCAAAGATAGGTTATCCCCCTCCTTTACATCCCTTCACCAGGTGAGATGCATTCCTGGAAGTCTCGTGTCCGGTGGACGACAAGAGGTTGTAGTTGGAGGAGATGAGGTGACTTGTAGAGAGTTTGCGACGAGTAGCTAGCAAACAACGCAACGCGACGCGATGCTATCGGTTGGCAGGCTACCGGCGGCCCCTTCCTCGTTGAGGGTCACGCCATCGTGAGTCATTCAATCATTGTCTTTGTTGTGTGTGTGCGTGCGTGACGAGAAGGTTAGGTGAGAACGCGGCGCGCCGCAAATTATAGTTGTCCGTATTCAAACGGAGCCTCCAGGCCAAAACACTTACTGGAGTTAGTCGAGGAATCGTTTGAGCTCCACCTCACGCACTTCTATTCGATTGTACTGATTGTCTGTGTCTCTTACCACTAATCACGATTGAGTAAACGACTCTATCCGTTCCATAGTCGTTGCGATTTAGAGCGGCTCTCTCGTTGTAGATAACGATAAACGGCCAGCAGGAGAAAGGCAGGATTGTCTCTTTTACTTTAAATTAACTTTAATTCGCTGAGGAGGCGTTAATTCACCAGCCAAAGATGACATAATGACGGCCTCGCGTCTCCTCTTGCTGCAGCTCGTTAAAGCTCTATTGATTCCACAACTTACGATTCCACACGCCGTGGTGCCGTCGTTAAAACTCCAAACACATTTTTTTACTAGGAGATGTGCTTGTCATTTGGACTTGAGCCAGACAATTCTGAAAAAGTCTTCCACAGCCTGACGGAGAGTTTCCAGCTGTACGGTCTGGTTCTCCAGCTGCACCGCGGCAGACAAGACAGACCTGTAATCAAAACAGCTCAGTGGGTCGCCGGCACCACACTACCGAGAGTGACATCCACCCGCTCCACAAATGAAGCAACACCATCACACAACCTGGACAACCCGCCACTTCTCCACCCTTCCGTCAGGCAGGCGGATGTACTGAAGGACCGACAGCGTCTTCACACGAGCTCGCCTCAAACTCCTGCACCTCCAAACAAACAAGAAGGAGTCCTAGAACCCAATCCAGCTCCGACTCTCATTCCTAGACCAGCAATCCCTCCAAAATCACCTCCGTCACTGGTTTCACCTTATATAAGTTACCGTGTAGAGGTTTGGGGCAGTAATTACACAAATTAAATGTATTATTATTATTATTATTAACATTAAATGCGCTAATATTCTCCAAAAAAAAAAGGGGCAATAAGGATCATCACAATGTAAGGTATCAAGATCGCACTAGAACATCAGAAATATTCACATTTGAGGATATGAGTTCTATTTCAAACAGCACTAATCATGCTTGAAGCACAAAATACAACAACTCAACTATCAAAACAAAAAACTTTAGAAATGTTCACTGAGAGAAAAGGGAATCAGAACTTAAGGGGAACTTAAGGAAACCGAAAAGGTTTTGTTTTTCTGTTTGTCCGCTGTTATTCTTCTTTGTTTTCTTTCTATGTATAAGGAATAAACATCATTAAATATCATTGACTTATGGAGAGGCGGGATCAACTCCTCTCCGGATGTAAACCAAATGACAATCTCTGTTTTGTGTAATCTTGTTATTCAATTCAATCAAAGCTTAAAATCTTCTTATTTGCTGCTGACTGCTATTAAATCTTTAAAAATGTAATTATTGTTTTTTCGGTCATTCCTTCATAAAACTAAATAAATAACTAAATAAAACTGTTCAGGTAAACACTGAATATTTAACTCAGACAGCTGCTTTTCTTCTATCCCACCTTTTATTTTTCAAGCTTGTTTTTAATGTTCTAATCCTTCTTAAAGCTTTTATTACTGCTTTTAATTAACCCTTTAAGGTTCTTTTGCACTTTGTCACAATGCTCCTGAGAGTTGAATTGCCCTGTTGCAATTGTATGTGTGTGTCTGTGTGTGTGTGTGTGTGTGTGTGTGTGTGTGTGTGTGTGTTTTTATTCACTCTTTAATATCTTACACTGCTCTGTGAACTGGATTGCTGGAAGTCTCTTTCAGCATGTATAATAATCTGAGTGATGTGGGCCGATGGGATACCGGACCGTCCTCTACATGGTCATTTGTGCCAATGGTTGTCTTTGTTTGTGTGTGTGCATGTGTGTGTGTGTGTGAGCACAGCAGGCATGACACAAACTCACGCCGCTTCTCCATAAAAGCCGGTCAGCCTCTGAGGCTAACATCCTGATCTGCTCAGCCGCCAGCTCCACGCAGATAAGGAGCAATGGTGACAGAAAAAAAAGCCCACTCTGGGCTCCCACAGGCGGACCCCCTACCAGCTGATCCACGCACCCCAGGGTTAATTAGAAGGTAAACCCCACCGGGCGTTTTTCTCCCAGACAAAAGACACAAAGTGCGGTTGGCATGTTTTTGAATGGAGGATAAACGAATCCATAGTGGATTTTTTTGAGATCACTGTTTGGTACGTGGCTAATCCTCTCATACGATAAGGGTCTGATTGCCCACCGCTGCTGCAATGCAGAGGTAGAGGATCCCAAGAGTTATTTTCCCGCTGGATCTCATGCCAGCAGTCACCTGACTTGAACCTCGTTCCTGTCCTTGATCGTCCACCTATCAGAACGTTGGTGGTTTGTTGCAGTCTGCATGTCAAAGTGACCTCAGGCAAGAAACCGAACCTGGATTTCTCCTACTGACTGTTCCATTAGTGTGTTTGAATGTGGGCGGAGGCTGGCACGTGTCGCAAAGCTCATTGAGTGGTGGGTCAGAACAAAGAGGCGGCGCAGTCCATTTAGCGTAAATTCAGCATAATCTAGCAGCAATCCATTACGGGTAAACTCTCCCCCCGCACCTCTTGGATGTCGGACCCTGAGGTGGGCTTTTATCGTGCTAAATCGCACCTCGATAAGGAATTTCGGATCGGAGTAGCGGAGTGTCTCTTGAGGCCGGGTCGTTCGCAGCGGCTCTCTTTCACGCCTCAGAGGAGACAGTTGGAAAACGTGCAAAGTCATAAACTTCAACTCATGGCTTCATGATTTGAATCAACCGACGAGGAACGTCAAGACGAAGGTCATAACCTCCTGCTCTCATCTGAGGATCTTAGAGGGGTTTGGATCAACTGACTGGCGTGAGGACATTTACTACACCGATCAAGAACTGGAAGACGTTGTTGCGTCTTTTTAAGTGTTTCAAAGGAGCTCGGTAGTCACGGAAATCGGTGACGGGCCAAGAAAATTGCGACGGTTGCCTCGCTACTTTGAGTCCATTGGCCAGCCGTGTAACATCTGTCCTTCCATTCTGACTCTAGGCCTTCGTGCTGACAGATTTACAAAGGAAACAGAGGGCATTTAAATCCCAATCAATGCACTGGAACACGATTCCCCGTGACAGATAACCCAATTAACCATCAACCACAACTTTTCTTTTTTTTTTCCACAGCATTGATCCACGCCCCCCACTAACAAAGCACTTCCTGAGTGTATGAGTCATCACACACTCGCCTGAACTGGCCTGGTGAAAGCAGTGGCTCTTTCAGATTCAGAGGGAAAAGAAGAGATTTTGGCCGTCTTCCACTCCAAAGGGATAATTGGAGAAGACAGGGCACATCCATCATCTCAGCATCAGAGACTTAGACTCGGAGTTTCGCCCACATGTGCCACTCTGGCTCATATTTGCCGGAAGGAGGATTGTTTTGGAGATAATATCAGTCTTTCTTGTCGTAAAAAAGCTTCCGCTGACTAAAATCGGGACAAGGGGCATCGCTGAAGTGTCTAAGGAGTGGAAGAAGCTGCTGGAGGTGAAGTGCTTGGAGATCGGTGGATTCAGGAATCAGCAGTTTGTCAATTCTGGACCCGACGGTCCCCATCTGACAGGTCTGACTGCTTCCATAAACCTGTGGACTGAACCCACCCCCCGTTCACTCGTGGTTCTGTGAATCGTCTTCAAGCGCTGTCGATGCTTGTCCTTCCACGGGCAGCACACTTCTTTTCTATTCTGAAGTGGGTGAATTTTGTCGTGTCGAGCCAAATAACAGAAGGAAAAAAGGCAACCATCGCTGGGATGGCGAGTGTGGGCGGATCCTGACTGCGGTCCCTATCTTGGCTTCAGCGCCAGATCTCAGTTTTCAGTGGATGCTTCACAAAAGACGACAGACCCTGTCGTGTGAGCGGGGACATGCGAGAACGACGCCCTTCCCTCAAGTGGGGACTAGAGACGGCTGATACATCAGGGGGAAATGCTGAGTGGGCTCCACAGGGGGTCCTCAATGGGTGATTGGCCCCTGTGGAGGAGCTGGTATTAACATGAAGTCCGTGTCAAGGACAATGCAAGCTGTGATACTGAGAGGGTCTGGGAGAATGTGTGTGTGTGTGAGTGTGTGTCTGTGTGTGTGTTTGTGTTTGTGTGTGTGTTTAGGTGCGTGTGTGAGTGCGTATGTGTGTGTATGTGTGTGTTTGTGTGTGGGTTAGTGTGCGTGTGTGCATGTTTGTGTGTCTGTGTGTGTGTGTGCGTATGCGCGTATGCATGTGTGTCTGTGTGTGTGTGTGTGCGTGTAAGTGTGTGTTTTTGTGTGCGTGTGTGTGTGTGCGTGTGTGTGTCTGTTTGTTTGTGTGTGTCTGTTTGTGTCTGTGTGAGTGTGTGTGTGAGTGTGTGCGTGTGCGCGTATGCGTGTGTGTGTGTGTGTGTGTGCATGTGTATGTTTGTGTGTCTGTGTGTGTGTGTGCGTATGCGCGTATGCTAGTGTGTGTGTGTGTGTGTGTGTGCGTGTAAGTGTGTGTCTGTGTGTGTGTGTGTGTGTGTGTGTGTGTGTTTTTGTGTGCGTGTGTGTGTGTGTGTGTGTGAGTGTGTGTGTGTGTGTGTTTTTGTGTGCGTGTGTGTGTGTGTGTGTGTGTGTGTGTGTGTGTGTGTGTGTGTGTGTGTGTGTGTGTGTTTTTGTGTGTGTGTGTGTGTGTGTGTGTGTGTGTGTGTGTGTGTGAGTGTGTGTGTGTGTGTTTTTGTTTGCGTGTGTGTGTGTGTGTGTGTCTGTGTGTGGGTATGTGTGTGTGTGTGTTTGAGTACAGCTGAAATTGAGCCAAACTCAGAATTCCTTCCCTGCCAAAAGAACACTTAGATTTATCTTATCATAAAGTAGAGTAGCAAAGTGCGAGAACAGCGTTTCAAAATTTCATATAACTTATTTATAACTTCTCACAGAGGCATGAAATCAAACCGAACGGCTCGGAATCTAAATGATCTCTTTCTCCGTCTCTCGCCCTCTTTGTGACGCGATACAAACGATCCCAGCCCAGATCTCATCTCAACTTCTCTGTGAGATGAAACAACATTTCCCCGGGACAAAGCTGCTTCATCACAGAGATAGTCCCGACATAAAGAGCTACGAGTTCATCAAAGCCTGTGAAAACACGGGCAGGATTCTACGCCCTACTGGTGAAATGTATTTGTGTATCGTAAAAATGTACACGTGTAAACAGAGTAAACGATGTGGGCTCTGATAAAGTGTGTTATCATCTACTTTAAGTCCAGCGAAACCTCAAAGAAGGGAGTTAGTAAAACTCCCATCATCCCATCGGGTTCTCATCAGGACGTATGTCCCTGTGTCTCCGGCGGGACAAGTTGACACCCACAAACCATTTATACGATAAATGATGAGCAGGAGAAAAACCTTCGATGGTTAAATTTCTGCATTAATTATGAGTCTTAAAATAATGTCATTTTCATGAGACGTTCTTCATCAATCAGACCGTGAAGGTCGCTGCTCCCAGCACAACGAGGGTGGAGGGTGTGATGGGTGGAGGGTGTGATGGGTGGGGGGGGCCGGGGTGGCCATTTATTTATAAGAGTTCAGATTCTGATGAATTACGAGCCTCGCACGCAGGAACACGGCGCCGAGGGCGCTGTGGCGTGACTCCCTACGACCTACGGACAGATGTTAACGACGCAATTTGTTCGAGGAAAGCCGGGCGCCGTCTTCGTGGTCGCGTGTCTTCGGCCCGAATACAGAAACGTGAGGAAGTAAGAGTATCTGAGACCAAACTGTGTCGGATCTTCAAACCCACCGCGACAGAGAACAACCTGGGTCAAAACCAACGCCGAGTTCTAGATGAACACATTGTATTCAATAAGGGGAAAACTTTATCCCATACCGGAATCACCGGCATGAAAACGTTTGCTTTACGTTAGATTTCAAACACTTCAACTGTCCATAGAATGTTCTCCTCGACGATTCTGGGGATCATCAAGGTGTGTCCGGATTCAGACGAGTTCCTAAAGTTCTTCCGGGTTGGCAGAGGCTTTTCTCCGTGGCACCGATACCAGTTTTTTTGCCAAGCATCTTCGGAATAGTGGAGCGGTGAACTCTGACCTTTACTGATTGGAGGAAAAGCCCAGAGCTTTGATTGGATGCTTTTCTCTGGATCTTCTCCGGGGGAAGTGGGCCACTTCTGAGAGGTTGAACATTGTTCCAAGTTTTGGGTGTGTTGATAATGTGTCTGAGTTTGGTAAGTTCTTAGTGGCGATCGGACTGAACCGGGCCGGTATTCATCAGGTTTGGGTGTCACTAGTCCGGCTGGAAACAGTTATTAATCATCTGGCTGACAGTACCAGTGATGATATTTATCAACCCGAGCCCCCAAGGATCCGGTTTGGACCCTATTTTGTGTTCGGCATATTTACTCGCCACAGGTTTTTACACTGGATGCCCTTCCTGACCGCAAACCTCCCCATTTATCCGGGCTTGGGACCAGCACTGGCAGGACAATGGACTGTAACCTTTTGTGGCTGGGTTGGATTTTCCTTTTCAAAAAATAAACAAACAGAATTCCCCGCAGGAGCGGCTGATCACGTGACGGAATAAAAAGGCATGCATTATTCTCCACCACGTATATAATAGCCTCTGATTTCATCCTGCACTCCCCAAAAAGGCTCATTATGACCGGAGGAGATAAACAACAGGGTCGATAAACCGGTCCAATGACACTGTTCCACTGTCACATGGGGTTGATGCATGGCGCTGAGCTGTAAGGATCCTACCAAGGGCTAAGGAAGGAACCAGGCGCTACACCGATGCAGGGCAACATAATACCTCGGATGTCAGAGGTCGAGCGTATCGATCCGCGCGATACCACTTAATACGAAGGAGCCACGCTCGACTGCGCTCGACCCAATCTCCAGTCAGAGTGGAGTGCTGAGACGGCGGTATCGGAAAGATCAAACAGGGACGTTCCGTCGCCGCTGCTTCTGCTACATAAAATATTTCCATTTAAAAAAACGGATTTGTCGACGCGCTCACGGCTGCAGCGCCGGTTTAACCGATTGATTCATTGATCGGTCGCCGCTATTTTCACAATCAACTAGGCTAACACTGTCGTCCCCCGGCAACAAGGGGTAGATTCCTGAAAAGCCCCCAAATATATATATATATATATATATATAAAAGACTACCACACCATATGCTGAGCGGAGCTTTTAACGTCAGCGGCAGGAACTGAAATCCTTGCGTCGGTCTTTAGTATCACGACACACTCGCTGGTGGAAACATGGGAGTCTGAGTGCATGTGACACACTGTGCCTCTCAGATCATGGCATGAAGAAGAAAAAAATAAAACAGTCTGCTTTACAGGAGATCGTTCTCCCATGTGATGAATGAATTTTTATGGCAAGGAGTCAGCCACATCTCAGCCACGTCTGAGTCGGGAGCGCGTGCTGAGTCAGCTTCCGCGAGCTCTCTAGAGTCACTCATCTCTCTACTCTCGGCTCCAATCTCTCTCTCTTCTCCTCTCTCACTCCTCTCTCTCTCTCATCTCCTCTCTCTCTCTCTCTCTCTCCTCTCTCTCTCCTCTCTCTCTCTCTCTCTCTCATCTCTCTCTCTTCTCTCTCTCTCTCTCTCTCTCTCTAATATTGGGCTACGGACCAAATGTGACGAGAGACAGATGCAGGGAGATTTTCCTGCACTATTCAGCTGACTGTAAATGCACCGTATTTTGATATAGGCGTTCTCTCGATGTCAGACGACAAGGCTATCTTCATCTTGACCTTGCACTTATCTCTATATTGATGGGTCTCTTGTTACGAGATGCGGGGAACAAGACTCACATGTTTTATATATATATATATATATGTACGAGTTTAAAAGGCCGACGTGGAGAACCACACACATGCTGTTTGAAGTGGGGATTCCACAGTGGTAATCCCACGGACACGAAATCTCACCAGACGGGATTCATGAGAAAAAGAAAAATGGAGGAAGATCGACGTCCTCGTCGTTCCTATTGTGTTATATCTTACATGACACGTTATGAAGGCACTCCGCACCCCACAAAACAGTACCGTAGGTTTAGGAAAGTTTCATTCCGATTTCTTCATTAATGTCTGAGTTATTGCCAGCCTCTAAATCTACCAACAACTCCAACAAACTCTCTGAGCATCTCTCAAATAATCTGTAGCCGCTCGTCTCCTGCGCCTTCCACTTCTGCGTCTCTGTTCAGCACACTGAGCCCCGAGCTCCACCCCCAACGGAACACCACAGGACCCAAAAGAACCCTTGAGACCGAGCCCCCAGCTCCACCCACCAAGAAACATCAAAGGACCGAAGGCAACAAAAGCCACATTGTGACGTCACTGCTCCAAAATGGCTTATTATTTTATTTTATTTTATTTGGGAACGCCTAAAAACAGGTACAGCTGTGGAGATTCTCGGACTCTAGCCATCACAGCATGACCTTTTACTAAAAAATCCCTCAGATCCTTACGCTTGTCAATTCTTCCTGCTTCGAACACATCGACTAAGAAACGATCAGTATTTTCAGCTGCAACAGATTCCAGCATGAGGACATAATGATATGCACAGCTGGTGCGTCAGCACTCTTCTGATTCCCCTCCAGTAGTGAGCCTGATTTCCCGTCTGCGGGCTGTCATGTGGTTATACCTCACTGACTTCACTAGCATTCGCATTAATTACAGAGAGAGTGTTTTTTTTATTTTTTATCTTCATCTGCTGGATGGCTGTGATGATGGCACAAAATAATCATTCTGCTGCAAAATTAATGCAGCCATTAAGGACTGATGGGGTTGTTGTTTCTCCCTGGCTTTTTCCCGCTAATGTGATCAGCCTCTAACTAGTGGGGCATGTGATTCACACACTGTCCATTGCTGCAAAGGTAACACCCCAAGTTGGAGGCGACATGAACGACAGGAAGGCTAAACAAAAAAAAAAAAAAAAGAAGAGGACTTAGATCAGGGATTTTGCCGTCTGATCGTTTATTTCTTCATCCATGAGTCAAACCCTTCAGAATTATGACAGAAGAGTCATTTTGATCTCTTTGGAAAGGGAGATTTAAAGTCAGATTTCATGATTGAGTGAAAAAGAAAAAGTCAAAATCAAGAGCTTCAGGTGAGTAGAAAAGTATTTTGTTTTCGTATGAATAAAAATAAAAAATATAACTTTAAATGATGCTGTGTGTATGACAATCTAACTTAATTTAACAAGAAAGAAAAACAGGTGCGACACCTTGGATCCCGTGAGGATCTGAGTGACTTGAGTACGGGTCAATTTGAGATGGCGAGGGCATCCGAAGGACTGCCGGGTGTTTACCGTCTGCACCGGTAAGAATACCTACCAAGGTGGTCTGGGTAAGGACACAAGGTGAATCGACAAGGGAGTCATAGGCGCCACATCCCGATGCGCCTTGTGGATCAAAAGCTAAGCCTTGTTATCTGATCCCACGGAGGAGCGAGCGCAAAACAAATTGCTGAGTCAGCGAATACGGATTCAGCAATTTGTAAGACCGTGTGAAAAACACATGAGGACCAAAGGAGATCTTTCCAATCCGTGGAGCTCATCAAACTCTACAACTCCTCTTTATAGACACTTTAAATCACCTTAATTCCGTCAGGAGACATCACACTGGTTTTTGGACGCCGACTCAACAGATACTACAAGTCCCAGAATGCACTGCGATAGCTGGCAAGTCAATCAATAGCGCCGGAGCTCCTCCCAGCTCCTCTGTAGTCAGATATCAGCGCTCATCCAGTCACTCTGATGAACTTAAAACGATTTTAAACGATAAATAATAAATATATTAGACAGTCGCTTACGCGTTCTAGTAAAAAAAACACAAGTTTTAATTAAATGGCGAGGTGCGTTCACGTCCTCCAGTCGTTCAACATGTGTCAGTTCTGCCGCGTTATTACCAAGGGACGTTTAAAGTTCATTATGGTTGATGTTTAGAAACCGTTTGATTTTAGATGTAATTATTAAATTGTAAAATGTAGTTTTCTGACTGTTATTGATGCCTGTGAATGAAAACTTTTCATTTTGTAATATTCTGTCAAACAAAAATGAGTTAGGCTGATCTATTTTGATTTAATCTGTCATTTGAGTTTTTCTGTTCCGTTGGTTTGTTCTATAAAACGAGTAAATAAAATAAGAATAAAATCGTCATAATACCTCAGATTAAATCTGGCCAGTCTGAGTCCTTTTCGGCCCAGGATGTGGACTCCATCTTTAATTTTGGGCCTCTCTGCGTTTGAGTTTAACAACCCATGAAACTGAGTTTTTTGTCAAAATAGCTCCCCCTACTGAGTAATATGTGGAATAGTTCTCCTCATCGGACATCGGACCAACGGTTGAGAAATTATGGCCCCCGAAAACTTCAGATGATGAAGCTCCCCCTATGGATCTCTCCCAAAATCAATCCAGTTCTTCCTCACGCTAAAGTCTATATGGGTATAAAGTTTGAGAATGATCCATGAAACTGTTTAGGCGCTATCTCGTTAACATATCCCTGATGTATTTCTAACGAGGGGCTTTAAGCGATGAAGAACGTTCCACTGCACCGTTACGATAAGACGAATGAATAAATAAACCAAACTGTCAACAGTTCATTTTTCAGACCGACTGACGGCGTACAGACTATTATTTCTAGTCAGCTGCGTCGAGTCTTGTGATTGAACGTCCACTGTGAAGATTCAGAGGCTCGGCTCAACGATGTTCGGACATGTGACACAGAGACAAAGACGCGTTTGTTCGCAGCACACGGGCGTGTATTTCAGACGCCTCCTCAGCAGGAATGTGAGCGCTGATCTGTCGGCGTCGCTTCAGCGCTGACAGGAACCAGTGTCTTCCCAGCGGCCGGGCCAGGCAGCTGGAGGTTACCTTCAGCGTGACAGGGAGAAGTGAAGGTGAATGCACATGTGACATATGTTTTTCCACAGGCATCCCATAATATAAACAGTCTGCCAAGGATACTTCAGCGGAATCTGCCCCAGCATTCGGATTCAGAACCACGTTGAGACGCATTCTGTACCAAAGGAGAAGACCTGGAACAATAGTGAACCTTCACAGAAGTGGCCCACCTTTCATAATTCCTCCAACAGCACGGAAAAACGCTGATTCAGCGTTTTTCAGCGTCAGATTCAAAAATAAAAATAGATAAAACATCATCAAAGGAGCTACGGTCAAGGTCAGAGTTTATGGCGCCGCCATTCCAAAGACAATGAGCAAAAATGGCATCATGGGAGAATGGCGAAGTGAAAGCCAATGCAAAACCCGAAAGAAGATTGAGGCTCGTCTTAATTTTATGACACACCTTGATGAGCTCAGAGCTTTTTAGGGAGAATATTCTGAGGTCTGAGGAGTGGAAAGGTGAACAGTTCAAAGGACCCGAGTCCTTTTACACGTGGTCCAAAACCAGACACAAAAAAAACAACCTTACACATCTACATTACACAACCAACTTCCTGTTTGACCGTAGGGGCCTCAATCAAAGGTAGCAGTGGACTGTTGTGTGGATGTTTTGCTGCTTCAGGCCCAGGATGACATGAATTCTGTTCTCTGAAGGAGAAAGTCGGGTCATCAGGTCCATCAGTTGAAGCTAAAGCACAATTTTATCACGCAGCAGTTTCAGGGCTACATAACAGAGACCTGAGCTCCATTGAGATGCTGTGGTGGGACCCTGAAAATATCACTTCTTCTTTACAAACACCCCGATGCGGCTGCGCTGAAGCAGTTCTGCAAAGAACCCGGCCTTGGCCCGGATTCAGACGCGAGGGACTGACCTTCAGTTAGTGGAAGCGTTAAGATTGTAGTTTTTATTGCTAAAGCTGGGCGGAAACTAGATCTTCAGGCTTTAACTATCAAGAGACCGTTAGGTTTTTTTTTTAATGGGGCGATTTTAGTATTAGATGAAATCTTTGCTTTATTAAAGAAAAGTATTTTTTATAACTTGCAGTTTGTGGTTTTTACTCACCTTGTTTTATGCTTTAATCTGATGATCTGACACGGTTTAGTCTGAGACGCCATAAAAAACAGAAGTCGGACTTCGGGGAGAATTGACTTATTTAAAGAAGGAGGAATCGGCCAAAATAAACGATCTCAACTTTTGTGGTGTCTCACCCACCCACTGCTTCAGGCTGCAGCACCCGATGTGATCCGAAAACCAGCCTGCATGCGGGCTTCAGGTGAGAGGAAACGGACGCCGTGGCCTAATTCTTTTCCCCTTCACAGCTCTGATTCGAGGTAAAGTCAGGACACATCGTGTTCCGACCCAGATACACCTGACTTGTCGTCCCTCACAGGTATTTAGGACAAGCGCTGTATATCCAGTTTACCAGTCAGGGGGAAGCGCCCACGTGACGCCTCGCTGCAAACCCAATTTCCACAACCTCTACGTTGTTACACAGCAGAGATTGAAGTTTGAAAACACATAACTTCTCTTTCTAAACAGATATGGCTCTTTTTTTCTAGATCTCCTGACGTACAAACGGAAGGAGGATCGTTTGTATAAACTCCCCGGGGATACGACACGCAGCTAAAAAAGGAGACGCCTCTATCAGATCAGTGTAACTTGTCGGTGGCCGTTAAGCGAAGAACACATGTGTCAAACTCGAGGCCCACTGGCCACATCCGGCCCGCAGAAAAATTACATCCGGCCCGCGAGACGATATCTGATTTCTATAATAAGTGGTCAGACGTCACAGTTACTGCAAATCCCAGCATGCACAGCGATGCATCAATCAAGAGCGCCAGCCCCCCCCCCCCACTCACAACTGTTGAATAGAAAGACAAAAACATTAAGTATCTTACATTTAATGTGAAAATACACCTGAGGGCTGTTCATACACCTGACCACTTTCTGAGGTGCAGCTGCTCCTGACTGACCAAACTTTTACTGTCTCTAAGGCAGAAGAAAGAAACGGCTCTCAGCCCAGCCATTTACCAAGTTCCTTTTTGTTGAAAATGTTTATTAGAAAGAAAGAAGGATTTTCGACGAAATAAAAAAAAAATATCGCTTTCTGTTGTTTATACCTGAGAGTAAAAACTTTTCGTTGGAAATGATTCAGTTAAAAGGGAGCCATAAAAAAAGAATTATGCTAGTCCGTTCTGAACTTTATCTGTAATTTGACTGTTTCCTATTCCAGTGGTTTTGTTCAGAATTCTATGATATGAGGAATAAACTGTTGCGATGCTTCGGAGGATCTAATGACTGAAAGCATGTGTGAAGCAGCAGGAGTCCGTGTGATTATGCATGACGGCTACATGCAACATCGTGTAAATAAGACACTCTTGATACGGATAAGGGATTAAGGGAAATCGGCCTGACTTTGGTATAATGTATCTAAACAACCCGAACGAGTTTCTTGCTTCATTTAAAAAAAAAATTTTTTTTTTAAAAGCCCTTTTCTTCGTCCGGGCAGGAGAAACCTGACTTTGTGCAGCTGGGTGAAAAGGAAATATCATTACTTGTAGTGATGAATCCGGGTCTTCACGATAACTCGATCGAAAGCCATCTGGCGAGGGGATAAATAGGATTACCGACCCGGCATGTAAACACGCGGAAGGACACGGACGTAAACATGTCCTCTGATTTCCTGCATTTACCCGATTTCTCTCCATAACCTGGTTTCCTGTGCGCTCGGACACGTAATGAGTGCGACGAACCCTCCGGCAACACAAGTGAGCTCAGAGGCGTACGTGAGGAAGGACAGAGGTGGCGGCTGAAAATGTTTTTCTGGCGGCCATTGCTCTTCCCAGCAATGCTCCCCAGCTCATCCTGGGGATCCCGAGGCATTCCTGACAGGTACGGCATTTGAGTCATTTTATTTATTCTTCCTCAATTATTTAACCAGGTAGAATCTATATTAAGAAATATATTCTACCTAAGATCTATTTTACAAAAAGCGACCCGGACAAATGAGCATCGGGGAAACTGCTACGACAATTACACGGGTGAGAATGAGCCTGGAGGGAATCCTAACAGACGATCCACCGCCGTACTTCGGTGGCATTTCGTTGGTCTCCGTCCCTTTCTCCCCCAACAATCAAGTGCAATGTTTCATCCCACTTGTGACATTTCGGCATGGAGCTCATAAGCTCACAAGCTCACATCGGAGACGGCTGTGCTCACCTACACATCACCTGGAGTGAACGAGGTTACGTAAGACTGGCGAGCTGGACACAGGCGCCTCTGTGAGCTGCATTTATGAGGCGCTCTATCTTGTCTGATGTGGAGGAAAGGATTTGGTCCAAAATGAAAAAGAATTAACCATTTAGGTAAAAGGAATCCTTTCTATTATGATTGACAGCACATAAAGTTTCCTTAAAATCCCATATTTAGGTATTATACTTAAAGAAAGGGAATTTCTCTAAACAGCGAAAAAAAAAAATTGACTTAATTTCCTTTAACTGTTTAATTTTCCGGCATCTAGTACTGAAACACCCGCCAGTTATTCCTTTGATTCCTTTGATGTTTCTTTTGGGGGTGGAGCTGGGGGTTCAGTGGGCTGAACAGAGGCACTGAAGTGGAAAGCGCAGGAGTCGTCTGTAGATCAAGAGGCTAGCAACAACTCAGGCATTAATGGAGATATCTGCATGAGTATTTCCTAAACACGGGGTAGTGTTGTACCCTTTGCGGATGTTTGCGCTAACCTGAGTTCCTTTTCCTAGCTCCCTATCATATTTTCACACTTCTTTCCGACAGCTTTGATGACAGTCTGGTGCTTTGGAAACGAACAGCTGCTATAAATGTGAGCGTTAAAGGAAGGCGCTGGACTATCTGAAATCTATCCATACTCCGATGATCGGGACGGCATCACACAGCGATTATGTTTCCGCTAAGACCAATCACGCCGTCCCTCTGCCGCGACGAGAAGCCAGCGGCCGCAGGCAGAACCAAAGTCCACTTCCATGAAGACAGCGAGAGAAACTGAGAGAATGTAACGCAGACGAGAGAAACGCGAGAGCCTCGGCATTCGGTGAAATCTGCCACCGCCGTCTGCCTCCATCTTTATCCTCAGCCTAAATCTGCTTTCAGTGCCTCACACACACACACTCCAGAGGAACTACACACTCAGACACTTAAGTGTGTGTCCCACGGAAGTGTAAATTCGCCCCTGGTTTAACAAGGCTGATCACACGCGCCAACGACAATGTTACAAGGCAATAAATAGACGGCTTCATTAAGAGCACCTTCTGCACGCGCCGCCGCACTCTCTCACTTTGCATGCTTTTTGCGCCGTCAGAGCAAAATATAAAAAGTACACCACGAGCCTGAAGTCAATGAAAGCAGGCGTTGTGAGTTCTGTATTCTTTCCTTGAATACTGCGGCGCATTCACAAGCGCCCTCTTTGAAAAGAAGCGTCAAGCTGGAGCGGATCCGCGTTCAGGCGAGGACTTGAGTCCAACCGTTGAACACTCGCTTTCATCTGTTTTCCTTTACCGGCTCATCTATCACGACATTCCCCTCAACTCACTCACGCATCATTAAGTCGATTCATTTAACACTCTGATCAGCCATTACATTAAAACCGCCCACTTGATATTGTGTATGGTCTCCCCTACTGCTGCCAAAAACAGCTCTGTGATGCTCTTTGTGCTCTAAGACCTTTATATCAGAACCTGCATGAACTTTTTACAGCAGCCTTTGCTATAGTAGCTCGTCTGTGAGATTGGACCCGATTCGATGGAAAACCCGTGTTGTCCATCGAATGTCCTCCCTCAGACCTCTTTGGTAGGTACTGACCTCTACAGTACTACAGACAGGGAAAACCCAACAACACCAACAGTTCTCAGGATGCAGTAATCCATTGGTCTAGCCATCAGAACGGCTCAGATCCTTACACTCGGCGATTTTTCCTGCTTTCATCATCAATTTCGGGATAAAACATTCTGAATTCACCCATATGTGGTTATAATGTTATGGCTCATCAGCGCATTCCAAAAACAAATGACCACCACAAGTTGTAAAAGCCTGAACTGATGGGTTCAATTGTGCAAGGAGCAATTATTTGATCATTGGTGTTTAGAAAATGTCTGAAACAATCAATCAAACGCAATTAAATGTATTATTATTATCATTATTATTAATTACGTAGAAAGAGGCTCGTGTCACAGATTAGATGCTGATGACTCTGACGATTCATAGAAAGCCTCTTTCGATATGAGAGTACTGTAATGAAAACACATGAAACGTTTTATCGTGTTCAACAAATTCTTAATTAATGGATTAATAAATGGACTATTTACCGTTGGATATCATCCCGCTTGTTACAAGGTCGCCGGTAAAGTCGCCTGCTTTGGGGGGGCTTATCTGTGTTATACGGAAGTTAATTAAAAAACAAGAGTGGTCTGAAAATGAAAAATCTCCTGAAGCCTGCAAAAATATTACCTAATATTGGATCTGCTCGCGACTCAGACTTCCTTTTCGTGGGCCGAGAGTAGCGGGGGCTTTGAGGACGTTGAGTTACGTCCTGTGACTTCATCCATCATTCACCTTAAAAATCAATCTTTCCGTGGAAAACACATCAAAAATAAAGTTTGTGTGATAATCGGACTATTTAAAGGCACAGCTACTTGTCGTAATTAACATAAATGTAAAGACAGGAGAAGCTCCAGATGATAGGACCAGCCTTAAGGTTCATCTAAACGTCCCATTTCAACAGAAACCAGACAAAATAAAAGTTAGATTAGATTCACATTAGGGGGAAAGAAAGTCTGTAAAGGTTTAATGTCTGGTGAAGTTAGACTCTATAGTGTAGTTTTGCCAGATAAGCTTGTTTCCATGGAAACCACCAAAGTTTCTATTAGTAGACATTTGTGATATGAGCTATTAATTAAAAGTTGGGAGGAATGAGCGTCGCCGAATCTTCATCTTTGTGTGAGACCGTCTTCGTAAAGGATTAATAAAGGCTGTAAACATTGACAGTCACTATTTAAAGAACTCTTCTTTAACTTCTAGAGCGGTTTTCAATAATGTGGTTTCACCGCTGGGCAAGATAAAGTCTGTTCTGTCAAAACGCAGCGACACACAAAAAAGACATTTTTTTATGTTAAGGTGTAAATGAATATAATTTATTTACACCACTAAGTACTATTTGTGTTATAAAATAAAGATGTTTTCCTTATTCGTGCTGTCCTATTTTGTGTCAATGTTATAAAATAAAGTATTACAATAAGTATTTTAAAGATTTAAAAATTGTCATCAAGGCTAGTCTTTAGCAAAGATGCTAACTGTTAATAAATATCCATGTGTATAAAACCTGAATTAAGCCTCCGTTTATTATGTCATAGATGTGAGTAATTCATCGATATGTGAGAGATACAAAAAAACGGAGGGTGGGGGGGGATTAAGTGGGCTAACTATTTGGAAAGCAACAAGTCAGTGTTGCGCTTTCCATTTTAATCTAATTAGTCACAAACGCGGATTTTTAACGCTTTTATAAACCTTATTATAAAGCTAATTATTAACCATTTATAATGAATTTATGGGTTGGTCTTATAAGTGGGACCAAAAATGTAGATTCCCTCAAGTGTCGCACCAATTAGTGATATTTCACCTCACAATTACATTTTATTTTTAATTAGTGTCCGTATTAAGATCCATGACGGTTCGTTTTGGGTTTTGTTTAAACCCCTGAGCGATTGAGAGAAGAAGATATTCCAAAGCCGATGTAATGAAGTCGTTGGAAGCCGGTAGCAGAGAAAAAACTGCTAAATAAGCAAATACCGCCTTTACAACCCATCAAAAAAAAATAAAAAATCACAGTTGGAAATGTGAAATCTTTGAAAAGAAGACACCAGCAGTTCTCTCCCCAAAGAATAGTTCTCTCCAACTCAGAGATGCTGCTGCGCCTTCTTCACATTGGCGTTGGCGTTGGATTTCCGTGACAGGTCGTCCGTCACCCATGTGTAAAGCCCTGGAAACGCGAAGTTCGAAACTTCAGGCAAATGACCCAACTCCACCCATCGTACGTCTGTCCAACAGAACATCGCATGCAACCGACGAGAAACGCCGTTTAACCGCATGTCACTGTCATTTGAAACTGAATCCTACAGGCTCTCGCGTGATCATGTGACCTCGAAGCCTTTCTAGAGTGGACTTAAGTTTGTAGTGTTGACTTGTTTTTATTTGTATGACGTCCAAAAAGATGGGTGTGGCCTGTTTCTTGGACATTCATACATGTCGACAGCTGTTCCGTGTTTGAAGCTTGATGTTAGCAACCTTTAGAGTCGTTGTCGTCTCTAATAGCATCGCCTAATGTAGGCCAGACGCCGCTTCTGAAGACGCCGGGAGTTACTGTTTCAGAAGAAAAACCCAGCAGCCGCAGAGCCTGAAGAACCCATTTACACGCGCGGGTTCGTTCTGGCGCTGTCGTGCGATCGCTGGATAAAAAGGGCTTTTGTCGGCGTCCACAATGCACCACGGATCCGCTTAACCTGTTAGCAGGCGGCGCAAGCACTTTAAAAGATGGTCGGGGCGCTGCTTTTCTGTAAACTGTGCAGGATCAGCACTTCACAGGTAATTAAGTCTGATCAGACTTGAATACCGGTGTCTGGTTTTAATGCGGCCTCCAACCACTTAACTCCATACCTCCTGTTCACTGCGTGTGCGCAGCAGAGGAGCGCCGTATGGGTGCATTATGGGAAACAGTCCACAGATCATTCTTGTAAGGGGAACATTGTGAGATGTAGACGGCGAGGCACGAGGACGACAGGTGGTGGAAAAGTGGTATTCAACGGTGGTAGAAGAAGAAGAAGAAGAAGAAGGAGGGAAGTGGCATCAAAATGGCTGCGGTGACGAAACACAAAATCAATCAGTAAATAAAACCAGACAAAACGGCCGGTTAATAAACCAATTTAAATAAAACTCGAAAGCTCGCGAGAAGTCGCCTGGGAATTATGCAAACTCCAACAAACTCTATGAGAATCTCTCAAATGTGTCTCTCGTGTCCTGGGCTGTCCACTTCAGCGTCTCTGTTCAGCCCATCAAGCTGAACAAAGGCGCAGGAACATCAAAGGAGTCAAAAGGGAACTCTTAAATCTGAGCCCCCAGCTCCGACCCTAACGGAACATCAAAGGAATCAAAGGAACTGTTCAAACTGAGCGCCAAGCTCCACCCCCAAAGGAACATCAAAGGAATCAAAGAAACCGTTGAAACTGAGCCCAAAGCTCCACCCCCAAAGGAACATCAAAGGAACTGTTGAAACTGGGCCCCAAGCTCCACCCCCAAAGGAACATCAAAGGAACCAAAGGAACTGTTGAAACTGAGCCCCAAGCTCCACCCCAAAGGAACATCATAGGAATCAAAGGAACTGTTGAAACTGAGCCCCAAGCTCCACCCCCAAAGGAACATCAAAGGAACTGTTGAAACTGAGCCCCAAGCTCCACCCCAAAGGAACATCATAGGAATCAAAGGAACTGTTGAAACTGAGCCCCAAGCTCCACCCCCAAAGGAACATCAAAGGAACTGTTGAAACTGAGCCCCTAGCTCCACCTCCAAAGGAACATCAAAGGAACCGAAGGAACTGTTGAAACTGAGCCCCAAGCTGGATAAGTTTTCATGCAAGTCTGTCCAGTTGTTTTTTGTAACCTTGCTCACAAACAAACAAACAAACAAAGAGACAGACAAACAAACAAACAAACAAACAGACAAACAGACAGACAGACAAACAAACAAACAGACAGACAGACAAACAGACAGGAGGGAAAACATAATCTCTTTAGTATGAGTAATTTTAAAGCACTGCTACTTCTGTCATTCTGCCATAGGCCTTATATTTATATTTATATTTATATTTATATTTATATTTATATAATTACACCAGACTAATTCATTCTTCTCAGTAAAACAACCTCCTTTCTCGCAGCGGTGAAAGTTTCCAGCTGGAGATGTTTGATTTCATCATTTAGAAAGAGAAAAGGCGCCGATAACAACTCTGGGATTCAAGGGGCGTTCCGTTCCACTTAAGAGAGAATCAAAGATCGGAAAAAGCCATTTGAGTATTTTACATTTAATAAATGCTTAGAATGAACAAGTTTGATTTTTCCCTCAAGAGATTTTGCAATTTTCTAAACCTTAATAATGATTTCTTGATGCATGAAATCTTCCCCAAGTTCAACCAGCGAACATGTTCATCCCCTCCTGTGTATAAATCAGGTAATAATGTCACATACAGAGTTATTTTCCTGCAGAGCCCACTCTTCCTCACTACTGGGTCGGCACATAGACGCCGGATCCAGCAGCGCTGGGTTCCTGGCGTCCATCACGACGACTCAGAACCGGACTTATTTCCGGCCGGCTTACTTCCAGCGAGGATATCGTGAATTAACATTATCCTCATGCGTGACACTAATCTTGTTGTAATTATGCAATCAACTTCTTCGTCTTCAAACCGAGCTCCCCTCAACGAGTCGGGGTGTTCCTCAGCGACACCTCCCCTCCTGTGAGAGATGTGAAGTGGAAACATACGAAGGTCTCGGCGTCTTTCTGTGCGTGATGCAAATAAATACTCATTTAATTCTTACTAACGCCTCGGGTCACAAAACCCGACGGATATCAGCCGTCGATCGGGTTGACGTCTATTTTTCACGGGTTTTTCCATGAAAAATAGAGATTCGACAAGAGCAGCTCGATCGGCTACCTGGGAAACAACCACGATAAACTACCGTACTGGTATCCGACAAATGATCCTTTCTTTTATAGATCTCTTTGTTCTTATTTGTTTTTTTTTTGCCTTTCAAGCGTTTTTATGTTTTTTTATGCTATTTATCTTTTGTGTCGTACCTCAGTTTTGCTCCTTAATCAAAATGATAGATTGTGTTTTTATGTCCTACATCTTGAAATGCATCTTTTTTTTTTCTTTAATAAAAAATACCTGAAGGGATGATTTATTTATTTTTTCATTTTTTTTCGTGAAAAAGGGAATTCGGTCGATATTTCAAATAAATTTTCTGATATATTTTCCTTTTTCATCTTAGTCACTCGCACTCATAAAAGCAAATTAAAGAACTGGGAAAACTTGAGTGTTTAAATCGGTAATTTCAGTGATAATTAATCCTAAAAAAAAAAATACTATGGTTCTTTTTTTCTTTTAAATACAATCAGTATTAAAGTTATATAAGTTATACTCAAAAAAATAGACCATAATATAAATAATGTTACACATTTGCACATGATTAAGTGGATTTCTCTCAGTTTTAAGGTATTATGATGATCCGACTTATTACGCTTGTGTTGGCTCAATATAATATAATAAATTTGGTTTATTTCAATTTAGCTGCTTGGATTAGCGCCAACTTCATTCCTGAAGGTTAATTCCACTTAAGTTTTATGGAATAGGACCAATTCTAAGAACCGCTGGTCCAACTTATTTCACCGTGTTGAAAGTCCCCTTCTAAATGGAGTTGATCCGACCCAAATAAATCAAGTTTTTTTTGGACCCAACAGAACTTCTTGGTGCTGAATGAAGGTC
Organism: Lophius americanus; assembly: GCA_037951165.1. Lineage (NCBI taxonomy): Eukaryota > Metazoa > Chordata > Actinopteri > Lophiiformes > Lophiidae > Lophius > Lophius americanus. The sequence goes on along the minus strand of JBBDHG010000039.1, from coordinate 5,840,447 downwards.
TTTAAATTATGTGAAAATACTTTCCCCGATTCATTTGAGTGAAATCGAAAGAATAACCGCGGATGGCAAACGAATGTGAGCAGTTAAAGGAATTTCAGTTTTATGGTTCTTTTTGTTTGTGGACCCAAAAGAAAACAAATGCAGAAACTCAATCGTCTCAATTAATGCAAACTTGATCGAACGACGTAAAGTTATACTGTCAATAAAATGATTAAATAGTTTGATTAATTTTAAAATGACGTTGTTTATCGTGACTGTGACGGCTAAAGCTAATCCAGGTGAGCAGGTAGATGCTGGCTAATGACATTAGCTGCAAAGGTCAGGTGAGGTAACCACAGGTAACGTCACCAGACGAGATCTAAAATACTTCTATTAACAGTTAAATGTGTTACTTTTCCAAAATGTTTCTTGAGATTCTTTGTGTTTTTCAACTTAAAAAAACACGCTGATATTTAAAAAATATTAAATATGACAAAAATTGAACCATTTTTAGGGTAAATCAGAATCCATTTCTATTAAATATGTACTAATTGTTTTTTTATTACATCGCTTGAGTTTCATCAAAGAATTAAAGGTCAGATTAAAAACCTGACTTTATAATTGTTCCTCACTCTGAGAACTAAACCTCAACAACAACAACCCAACAAACAACAACCTTAGAATGTGATGAAAAGACTACAACCTAAACAACAACAACAAGACAACAACAACCCAACAAACAACAACCTTAGAATGTGATGAAAAGACAACAACCTAAACAAAACAACAAGACAACAACAACCCAACAAACAACAACCTTTTAATGTGATGAAAAGACAACAACCTAAACAACAACAACAGGAAACCCTAAACAAGGACCACCTTAGAACGCAAACAACAACCTAACGATAACGTAGACCACAACAACCCAAACAACTACAATCTAACAAACAACAACACAACATGACAATAAGAACAACAACTTCAATCTAAACATAACAACAAGACAACAACCTAAACAACAAATTTTCGAGCAACAATAACAACCTACCAAACTAAAGAACAACCTTACAATCTGAAGAGTAACAACAACACAAAGACCTAAACAACAACAACCTAAACAACAACAGTGTCGACATCTGACTTCCTGCTGGAAACTTTGACAACTTCAGAATCACAGCATCTCTCTAAGAGTCTTACTGGGTTAATAGGGTTCTGGTACTGCTAGTAGAGTTCTGGTACTACTAGCAGAGTTGTGGTGAGTCGAGTGAACCCACAGACCCGGTCAGTGGACTTTCCTGAGGCAGAGGTTCTGCGGACTTACCATCCTCACTCTCGTCAAACACGGGTCTCTTGGAGGAGCTGTTGGCCCCCATCCTCTTCTTCCACTTGCCCCAGTGAAACATGGATGCTCAGCTCGCATTCCTCTCCTCTGGAGGAGAAACTACTGCTCAGCTCCTGAGAGCGTTCCCAGAACCGCACATCTCAGCCGAACCGGCCACGGTATCTGCCCGCTATTTTTTTCCGCCGGCAGTTCCGGTAAACTCTCTCCAGACGAGGAGGGGAGGGGGGGGGAGAGGAAGAAGAGGAGAAGGGTGAGTCAGAGAGAAGCGGACCGTCGGCTGACCTCAGGTTGGTCCGAGCCTCATAAACCTTCCCGTACCACTGTGGTCTTCCGGAGCCTGATGGACTAATAAAGAGACTTCTGTTTGAGGAGGTAAAGAACCTCACCAAGTTACACGCAGCACCATGACAGAAAACAGGAAGCGCGTAAGATGTTCTTCAAAATAAAAGCATACCAGTATAGCGGAGTCTAACTTGTTATTTCACTGCGTATCGGTTTAATGGCGATAACAGTAAAGTAAATACTGGTACTATTCTTATGAATAGCAAATGATGAGGTTGAAAAACGTTGCATTTCCTATAGATTTTATTTGTTTTAGCCAAGTTCATGAAATGTTTCTTTGTTAATTTGCTCATTATTTTTTGTTCATTATTAATTTTTGTTTATTTCATCTTTTTTAACCTATTTTAGATCTCTCAAATCACCATGTCCTGTATAACCATAACATTCTGTCCACCGACAGGTGAACGTTGATCATCTCGTTACCATGGCACCTGCAATACAATGTGCAAAAAAATAGGCATTTTACCCTGAAATTGGTATTCGCCTAAATCCTAGGCTCTGTGCAACTTTGACAAAGCCAACTTTGTGATACCTGGAAAACTGGGTCAGAGCATTTCCAGAATTGCAGGACCTTCACATTATTAGGGAGGTGGTTCTAATAATCTAGTTATGGTGATTTGGTCTATATATATATATATATATATATATATATATTATATATATATAGCAACTTGCTAATAACTGCTTTGGAATCCATTCTATTCAGTGGGAACCGCTCTAGGAGATTAAACGATTAAACGTCTATACCTTAGTTAAAGAAGAAAAAAAATCCAGGTTCTGAAAAGTTCTCAAAGTATAACAGTAGAATTACCTTCTTACTGTATTTTCCACTCCACTCTAATGCACCCATATATTAAAATGCATAGTAGGGGAGGAAAGGAAGGGGGGAAATCTATTTGATTTAGTGGTTGTCCTAATGTTTTTTTTTAGAGACTTTTATATTGAAGGTTAGAAACGGAAGTCACTGGTCTCCTGACTAACTTCATACTTGTGAGAGTAATGCGAGTCCGTGGCCAGTGGTCCATGTATCTCTGTTGCACGTACTGTCGTGAACATCAGGACCATCCTCCGCGGTGTGGAGAACTTCCATCTCTTATTGTGGAATCATCTCGTTCTCCGGTCCAAACGATTCCTCGCGACTTCTTCCTCAGGCTCATCAGAAGATGGATGGGTGGTACCCTGATCACCGGTGGAGGCGGGGGGGTGGGGGGGTTTAACGCTTCACATGCAGGTTTATTTTCTCCTGTTGCTGCTGTGTGGAGGATAATCTATGACGTGTATAATTGGATACATCTCATAAAGTTTGATGTATTCCATCATAAACGTCACAAATGAAACCTTGTTAAAATGTATGACAAGAAAAGAGTGTGAGAATTCTGATGGGACTTGTCTTTTTAAATACTATTACTTTCTCAATGGCATGGTTTACTCCTGCAATAATTAGCTGTTCTCTCTGGTTGTTTGTTGGTCTTTAAGTGTTTTTGAATATTATTTGTTGTGTATAAAGTTGTATACAAAAGTAAAGTTCTATTTTTTTTTAAATCACAAACTACCGCCTCACTACTTAAATTCCCGGCATTCAAATATATTACATTACCTCAATGGCTTCTGAAGTTGCCTTGTTGATTCTGTGTCGAATTTTGCATTTCAATAAAATGCCATTATGGGAAAATAAACGCATCTTTGTCCGTTTCCCAATATTTTTTAATTTTTTTATCTGATATACAAAGTTTATTTTCAATAACCGTTTAAGATACAGAAGTGACATAAAATGGAACAACATTATGGATTGAAAAAAAGAAAATAAGAATATTTGCGGTACAGAAAAATAGACAAACAAAATAATAACACAATAAATTAAATAGTAAAAAACATTTTCAGGAACAATACAATATGCCAGGGGACTGGGATGGTTTATATAAAAACATTCAGTTGTGAGCATAGGTTGATTGTTCTTATAACTTTTGGGTTTTTATAATTTCGTTTCACAATATGCAGACGAATTTCTGTGGATACTTCCTGTTCGTTCGGTGCGTGTCTACGTCATTACGCTTGCTTGAGCATTAGCCAATCAGAAGTAGAGTAGGGTTGTAGTGGGCGGGACCAGAGGTCGCCATAGTTGGAATTGTACATTTGCCATCTGTTGCTGTTTCACTTCGTTGCTTGGCAACGATGTCAAACTCGCGAGATTCGTTGTAAGTAACCATACATTCTTTTCGTATATATTATAGTAGTATAATAGTATATATTTTATTTAGATATGTTTTATCTGATACGGTGCATGAACAATGTAATCTACCTGTTTACACAACAGACTCAGAGAACAGACAACACCAGAGTTAGACGCACGTGTGTCTCAGATTGACATTCTTTATTATTTGACTATTTTTATAACATTTGTAATATAATTGACGCAAACGAAAAAATCAAGAAAACGCAGACCGCTTCAGAGAGATGTGAGAAACATATTTGAGCATTATGCTATCATGATGTAAATGTTAATTATTCCAGGCAATAAATTAATGATGAAAAGTTATAACTACAATGAAACAAAACAGAGTCATAAGTACGAGATCATCATCATAGCCTGTTTATTGTGTGTTCTTAAATGTACATATATATCTGTGTGTGTGTATGTGTGTAAACTATCCTTAAATTAAGACTCATTTTCAGCTTCATGTTATTACCTGGTATTTTATTGTTTATTTAACTTGAGGAGTAGGATCATTTTCTCCACCCATAAAGAAATACTTCAACTTATGACTGAATCTACATATTAGTAAATATATGTTTTTTCTCGCTGCAAAGGAAAGGTATGGGAAACTGTAATACAAAGCTGTGTGACAAAACTATCAAGTAATAAGTGTTTTAGATGAATAAATTACTGTGAAATTAGCATAAAATGTAAATAGTCATCCTTTGGGAAGCAGCCGTGACTTACTTAACGCTGCTACTTTAAAGAATATCGGATCTGCAGAGGTATTCTGAGTTCATTAAGGACCTGCTCATTTGTCCTGATACGGGTATTTACTTTGACTTCATCATTTTCAGATTCATCCTCACTCCCAGAGTAACGGTCTGTGCTGGCACCACCTCTCAAATGTGTTCCCGAGAGAGAGAGGTGGAGGCGGAGGGTCCAGACCGGCAGCTGAGCCTTCTCTTTGGGGACAGTGTTGTCGAACCACAGGCCCCCCGTGTTCCGCCTGAGGACGCCGAGCCACAGGAGCTCCCGGAATGTTCTTTAACAGAGACGTTGAATGTTTCAGAGAGTATGATGAAGAATAACACCCTGAAGGTCAGTTTGTTTCTGTGCATGTTGCAACATTCGCTGCACTGCTGCGCTCAGAAATCTGTTGTGATCCAGCAGAAATCTTGTTCCTGTGCTTTATTTTTATTTTTACTTTTTTGATTCTATCATCTTTAGTATTTATATCTCAAAGGTAACCAGATATCCAACATCCCAGATTCATTATTCATCAACTTGCCCGACATTCTCTGGCTGGACCTCAGAAATAACCAAATTGCATCACTTCCTGCCAAAATTGGCACGCACAGGTAATTATTACGCAACCGCTCCTTGAAGTGTAGCCGATTGATTTTGAACCCTGCAGCTTCGGCGAGTCACAATTCCATTTGAGCGCTCCAATCTAGCAGCGTTTACTCTGAAAACCAGGTTCAGGATTTCAAACTGTGGCCGAAAAAAAACTTTGACATATTTTTTCTTCAATTCCCTCCTAAATACGATATAATCCTTTTAATCACATGATAATCTGTGTATTCCTCCGTGTAGAACCCTGAAAACGTTACTCATGGAGGGAAATCCCATCTCACAGCTCCCAGCAGAGTTGGGTGAGTCACCTTTAACATCCAGCCTTTTCTTCTTCCAGCCTCATCAGCAACAAATATTCATTTTATATAACTAGTTTCACATCTTACAAAAATACTAATAATAATAATCCTGGCCTCTAAATGATTTTCTTTTTTTATTATGATTTATAAATCAAGAAATAAAGCCTCAAGCCTTCATAGGGTGTTAAAAAAGATCCAACGGAGGAGTTGGTTACTTCTTATTTTGGAGCAAACCAATGAGAATATTCCGGGGGGCGTGGCCTCCAAAGGGTTCAGAGGGACAATTGACTTCCAGGAGATTGGCATTTGATGCAAGACAATTTGGGTTCATTTGATATCAGGGTGACATGTCACCTCCGGGTGACTCTTCTTTAACCCTCTGGAGATCTCGCTGGCGGGATCCTTCACCCCGTCTGCTTTTGGGTTCAGTGTGAGAAGATGATTGACTTTCACAGGCGATGGCTACGCCGTGACACAGACAGTATTAAACAGGTGGTTTTAATGTAATGGCTGATTGGTGCACAAAGGCTCTACGCTCTGCTCGTGAATGTTCATCGTCCCCCTTTGTCCCTCTCTTCTAGGACATGTGATCACCCTCAGAGGCCTGAACCTGAGGGGCTGCCCCATCGCCTTCCCTCCACCAGACGTGGTGCGCCGGGGTCTCCAGAGCATCCTGCAGTACCTGAGAGGGGCTATGGCTGAGCGGCCGGTCGTAACGAGGCGGACCCCCCGAGGTGACTCAAAGGCACCTTTGCCTCGGTAACAGCGCGGCGCTTCACTCGTCACGTGCGCCGCGGCCAGCTGCTCTTTTTTTTTTTTTTTGACAAAGTTAGGACGCCTGACCACAAAAATAGCTCCTTGCCCTGATACCACTCCAGTCATGTGACTCCTGTTGCCTTGGAGACGGCGCGTACCTCTCAGCTGACGACACGCGCCCCCCGCCCCCCCCCTCCCTCCCCTTCCCCAACTCGTCCAGCCCTGCAATATTTTTAGCCCTCAGAAAATGATCGATAACCTGCGCGCTCTAAACAGGAGCTGTCCGTCACTAAGCAGCATCTGGAAGTAATCACCGCGAGAACCCCGAGACAGTCCTCCGCCGCCGGAGCGGCTGCCGCTGATCCAGAGCCAGATCCCTCCATCAGAACCATTTATCTCCCTGCTAAGAAAGGTCATTAAGAAAGCCAGGGATCCAGTCTCCTGGGGGGAGATCTCCTTACACTGAATTGGCTCTGAGTTTAAGGTAGCAGATTTGAGTAAATGACATTTATATACATTCAGATTTTTCTTTTTACGCGCCGATAAAGGAGTCCTTATCCTCTTTCAGTGTTATTGTCCTCCGAGAGGATAGAAGTCACATCAAGCTCAGTAGAGACAGAGTATGCCCACCCATCAGCCACAGCATTCAAACGCATCGTACGTTCCCCTTTCTCTCTGATGCACAGTGTGTTCTGAAACCTTTCTATCAGAACCGGCATTACTTTTTTTTAAAGCAATTTTGTTCTCTATCAGCTCTGACTTTGGGATCCGGCCAGCTTTCGTTCTCCTTCCGCCGCAATTAGACTCGGCTTGAGTTCCTTTTAGACCCCTTTTGTCTGTACGAACCACTGCGACCAGGACCGCTCTAGAAGACCTTCGGTTCCGGAAATGTTCCGACCCAGTGGTCTAGTTTTCACAATTTCGTCCCAGTCATATTTGCTCGAATTGAGTCCATTTCTTATTGAGAAATGTTTAGAATATGGTCCAGTGGCTGCATTTGTATATTCAATAAGAGGGGGCCAAGGAAGGAGCCCTGTGGGACCCCCAAAGTGGAGGCATTAACCATGGCTAATGAAAAAGTCCTATTCAACAAGTAGGATGTTTCTGACATATTATAGCATGTGGGAAATCAGAAAACAAAAAGATGTAACTTGGTAAATCCAAAAACAAAAGTCTAATAAGGGTCAAAACATTTCCCTAAGAGCCTCGTACTCCTTTACACACATTATGCCTCGTAATGATAAAATCCCTGACTTTTTGGGGATATGATGACGCCATAACTCAAAAACGAGTTCATGGATCAATTTCAAATTTTGTACCAACCTAGCCCTTAGTGCGAGGAAGAACTGGATTGATTTTGGGAAAAGTCGGTTTTTAATTTTCTCACTCTATTGGTCGGATTCAGTTCAAATTTGATGCATTTGAATCGACTGGAGGCGATCTATCTTGCATAAATCGTATTCAAATGGATCTGTTCATATTTAAGAACCGGCAGAACTTTTTCTTAACCCTTTAATGAAAACCCATCAAGAAAAATGCTAGCGTACATTTACAGATCAACTAAACCGTTTTCTACCGGCGATTGTCTGTCAGCCAACCTGCGATCATCTCAGCGTTTTTCTGTAGAGGCGCCGGTGGTGGAGCAGCTCCGGCTGTCAGAACTGACCGGATCCGGTCTGGGAGAGCCGGAGGAGCCAGCGGATGAAAACGACCTGCAGAGATTCAGGGAACTAAAACAGAAGATGATCCTGCTGGACAAAGAAGAACTGGACTTAATCGCTAAGTCCGACAGAAACCCAAAGTCTCGTCTTCATCCTGTTATTACCAGAAGGTGAGCAAGATTCTAAATTTCTTTCTCAGTTTTTTTAATGATGTCCTCAAAATATTATTGAATCATCATTGGAGCCGCCGCTGCAGATCATTTATGTGTTTGATAACTCAAAAACCATTCCATGGATACATTTCAAATTTCATACCCGCACAAACTTTATTAAGAGGAAGAACTGGATTGATTTTGGTTAAGGTCGGTTTTACATTTCCGACACTAGGGGGAGCTTTTGGTCCATTAATTCTCAAGCGTTGGTCCGATTTTGACCAAATTTGGAGCGTATAAATCGACTCGAGGAAATCTATCTTGCATACATCGTGTTTTACTTTAATAGTTCATATTTAAATCACTAGGGGGAGCTGTTATTACGAAAAGCACTGTTTTATGGACATAACTTCCTAACACTCAGCCCAGTTTAGTCCAAATTCAATGTATATCAATCTTCTCTACAGGGAATCATATTTTACTCTTAAACCAGATTTTAATCACCAGGGGGAGCTTTTTTACAACAAAAGAAACTCACTTTAGACCTCCATAGACTTTAGTGTGAGGAAGAACTGCATTGATTTTAGGACTTCTGATAATAGGGGGAGCTTTTGGGCCATAACTTCTCAACCGTCGGTCTGATTCTGACCAAATTTGATGCAAATGAATCGACTTCAAGAGATTTATCGATAGCAAATATCATATTTTACCTGTATTTTCATCTAATCATTTATAATTAAGTCACAGTGGAAGAGCTCCCTTTGCTAAAAAATGCTGCGGCTCACCTTTAATTTGAGGAGTTCAGTGAGGGGGTTTGCTTGTACAACGAAGGGGATTCGGGGCTTTTCTCATACCCACATGGTTGGCAGCGTCTCCCTCGTGCTCGGGTCGTCTATCCGAGGCGCCGAACTTATGTGTTGTACCGGTAACCTGCTGGAGGCCCAGATGGTCCCATCACCGGGACGGCTTTAGGTTTCACATTCCAGATCCGCCCCAGCTGTTCCTGCATCCCCTGGTGCTTCTTGATCTTCTCATCCTCCTTCACTCCGATGTTACCGTCTCATGCTCTCGTGATGTGTCCTCCACGCACTGTTAGGTGTCTTCACATTCTTATTCCTGCTCAACCAGTACTTGTGCTAAACCGAGCGACCCAGAATCCGGGTGTAGCTTCATGTTTTATGGAGAGGTGCGAGAGTGGGATCGATCTCTCTGCCACTAAGTGAAGCCCATTCCTCGAAAAAAGCCCAAAATACTCATTTTCAATGCCGGCTACAGTTTAACAACCGTGAGTTGCACGTGTACGACATTATTTATCTGTCTAAGACGCGATTAGCCAGGATAATTCTTTAAAGGCTTAACCAAGGGTCACGAGGAAAGGTGGCTGCTTCTGCTGCTGTGAACCACGGATTACAATACGATGATGATGTCAATTATTTATGTTGTTATTATTATTAGTAGTAGTAGGTTTTTTACCATAAGGTATCGCTAAATGTTATCATATTACTATCATTGTTAGTATCAACCAGGGATCCCTGCTGCCGCCGCAGCCCGACCCAGGAGAGGCAGAAGAAACTGGATTATAGCTGATACCATTGCTGCTCCTCCCCCTCATCTTTCTCTCTCTCTCGCTCTCTCTCTCTCTCCTCTCTCTCTATCTCTCTCTCTCCTCTCTCTCTCTCTCTCTCTCTCGGTTTCTATCTATCTATTTCTCTCTCTCTCTTTTCATACCCAACCGGTCGTGGCAGTAATCCGCCCCCCCCCCCGAGTTTTGGATCTGCTCGAGGTTTCTGCCTGTTAAAAGGCATTTTTTTTCTCGCCGCTGTCGCCAAGTTCTTGATCACGGCGGAATTTGTTGGGTCTCTGTAGATAATTATATAAAGAGTTTGGTCTAGACTTGCTCTTTCCAGAAAGCACCTTGAGACAGCAGTTGTTGTGAACTGCCAATATGTAAATAAAGATTGATTGATTGATTAAAAGTTTTGGTAAAATAAATGGTACCAAAATCATTTCACATGTTCTGCTGTATGGTGCAATTGATATATTATTGATTATTTTATTGTAGGACAGAGGAGGTGTATTCTTTCTCTTCCAGAAGATAGAGTTCCGGATCTTTTTTCACTCGCGTGAAATGATTTGGTCCTGTAGGATAAAATAAAATACAATAAAAGTTAAAGAATAGTCAATAAAACTGAGAGTTTAGCATAAACTAGGCGTGCATTATAAATTAAATGTATTATTATTATTATACACCCTTTTAACCCTTTAATGTCTTGTTCAAATGTTTGGTTGAGCAGATTTTTAGTCATTATTTCATGTTGAAAAATGTGACCCAACCTGTTTATAATGTGACCCAACCTGTTTATAATGTGACCCAGTGGTAATATGCGCTAAAGAGGGAGGAGTTAAGGATGGAGCACATTTTCAAGGGGTCCACTGAGGAAGAGGGATTAACTAGGACTTTTGAGAAAGTACTCTCCCAATAGTACAATTCTTTTTGGCATGTTCAAGCAGACAAAGACTTACGAAACAGAAGTAGGTAACAAAATACTACCAAAAAAAGTATTTTCTAAAAACAAGCTTTACTCATAGTTTGAGCCAATCTAAGTAAAATAAGCTAATTTCCATGAAATATAAATTTCATCATGAAATCATTTTATAAGTCCGATGGTTTTAAATGTCTAAGATATTAAATCAAGACTCCACAAAACAAAAAGTTGCAAAATAATAATTTTTCCATACTTTTTTTTTTTCTTGATGGGTTTTCATTAAAGGGTTAATAAAAAAGTTCTGCCAGTTCTTAAATATGAACAGATCGATTTGAAAACGATTTATGCAAGATATATCGCCTCCAGTCGATTAGTATGCATCAAATTTGAACTGAATCCGACCAATGGAGTGAGAAAATTAAAACTTTTCGACTTTTCCCAAAATCAGTCCAGTTCTTCCTCGCACTAAGGGCTAAGTGGGTACAAAATTTTAAACTGATCCATGAACTTGTTTTTGAGTTATGGCGTCATCATATCCCCAAAAAGTCAGGTATTTTATCATTACGAGGCATAATGTGTGTAAAGGAATACAAGGTGTCGCAGAAAGACGCTTGACAGACATTCCTTTGTCGGGAGTTCCACTCATGGTCGGATTGCGTCCTTACTCCTGTGTGTGATGTGTGTGTGCTGATGGGGAGTGTGACTGTGGTGTTTGTGTGAGTGGTTCTGTGCCTTTGTTAAAGGATTGAAGACGGGTTTAATGACATTCTCTGCAGAAGAGGCCGAGTGATAAAACACCTTCCCCGGCGGACTCGACAATAAAGATCCAGCTTTTTCTTTGAATGTATTTGTCAGCGAAAACACAACCACCCCGCCTGCCAGAATTCCCAAGCTCCCTCTGTTATACACGGAGCAACGGAGGAGGCCAGGGAGGAGATGGACTGTAATGAAAGGGCTGAAGGTGGAACACAATCTTCTTGCGCGGAGAGAAACGTAGGTGGATTTCTTACTACCGGAGTTTAAAAATCCTCCTTATGTGTTCTGGATCTGAACCGTCAAGCTACAACAGAATAGTGAAAATCCTTTTCCCCGACATAGATCTATGACGGTGCCTTGTTTTTCCCTGGCTCTCCCACAGAAGCAAAGAGGTCACTCAGAAGAAGTGACGTTCAGAAGCCAAGATCAGGCAGGAGGAGAACGTCGCCGGGCGCCAGCAGGAGCGTCACGGACGGACAGCAAGATCAATTCAATAAAAGTTGACTCCAATCCTTAAAAAGAACCCGGAGGACAAAACCCCGGGCCGCCTTGAGCGCCGCTCAGTGAAATGGTCGGGTCTGTGGAGAACTTCACCAGCTCTGCTTGTTTTAACGCTTTCGTCACAAAGGGTTGCCTAGCAACAATATGAGATGTTGTTAGTAGATAGTTTAGGACTAGTTGTTTAAGATGTTGGAATAGATGAATGTTGAAGAAAAGCCGTCATAATACTTTTTTTTTTTCTTATCCATATTTGCAGTGGCGGACGGTAATTAAGTACATTTACTCAAGTAATGTACATAAGTACAAATCTGAGGTCGTGGTAGTTAACTTAATATTTCACCTTTTCCTCCACTACATTATCGATGGTTTGTAACGTAGCATATTTAGCTGATTTCACAGCAGCATGTTTAACTCAAATGTTAAATCTAAAAGTTATATTTAAATGTTAAATCTAAATGTTAAATCTAAACATTATATTTACAATGTTTAATTAAAAATGTTATCTATAAATAAATGTTATGTATACATGTTAAATTTTAAATGTTATATTTAAAATGTTGAATCTAAATGTTATATGTAAATGTTATATTTAGAGGTCAAATCTAAATGTTATATTTAGAGGTCAAATCTAAATGTTATATTTAAAATGTTAAATATAAATATAAATGTTATATTTAAATGTTTAAACTAAATGTTATATTTAAATGTTTAAACTAAATGTTATATTTAAATGTTTAATCTAAATGTTATACCTAAATGTTATATTTAGAGGTCAAATCTAAATGTTGTATTTAAATGTTAGATGTAAATGTTATATATCTAAATGTTAAATCTAAATGTTATATTTTAAATGTTGAATGTAAATATAAATGTTATATCTAAATGTTATATCTAAATGTTTAATTTAAATATAAATGTTGCACCTAAATGTTTTAAATATATGCAAATTTACACAAAAGAAACGCTCACTTGGTTAAAAGCAAGAAGCAGTGATGTCACAGACTGAGGGCGGGGTCACGGGGCCAGGAATTTTGATGTAAATCGTAGTATGGGTGTGTGTGCCTCTCGTCATTGTGAGAAACAGCGACGCTTCGGCATCACTCCTCAACGGCCGACAGGCATCCATGCGATCTGTTACGGGAAGAAAAATCTAAACTTCATTGATGCACAGTGAATCTCAGAATAAGGTGGATGCTCCTTCATGCATGGTGGTGGAGGACACATGCGGTGGAGTTGCTGCCATGGGACAGACTTTCATACATTCAGTCTTCAAACGCGGCCTCCAAAGACCGTGGTGGTTTGGGACACGGCGAAAGAGGTTGTGAAGTCGCAACTCTGCGGCTGCAGGCTGTGTTTGGTCGCATGTGTTGCATCATCATCCTATATGCAAATGAGAAGTATCCCCTAGAAAGAAAAAAAACACTGTTGTACATAACCGGGAAAGTCTCCCCTCTCCGTGACAGGAGGCAGAAACAGATTCAGAACCTTGTGCAGAGGACAAGAGGTACCTCTTTGAATCAATGACTCAAACCCGAGTTTGCCCTGATCTCCTATGTAATAAAACCATATAATTAAATGAGACAACTGAGACTCCTCCAGGTAATTCATTTTCCTCAAGAGACCCAAAGACAGGATATTTCTTCATCTATAATATTGATAAATACGCATTTTTGTGTGTACTTTCAGCTGTAAGTGAAAAGATGTTTTTTGTAAATGTTAGTTTAGAAAAAGCCCTTTTAATTTCTACAGGAGCGGATCCTCGCTCTCATATGGAGGCCGCCATGTTGGTTCAGACATCCGTGGAGGGATTTCCAGTTTTAAGTCATAACTTTTAACTGTTAACTGTTTTTTCTAATGGAGGATTGTACGTATTCCTTAGGACAGAGCGCCAGGCTTCGCCATCAAAGCAAACATGAGGACTCAGGAAACGTTTAGATGTACATGGCGTGCAGTCCGGAGGGGTCAGCTTGGCTCTGGGATGCCGGCCTCCTTCCCAGAAGCCGTTCAGGGTAGGTAGGCTGGCAGCATTGGTCGTGAGCTTCAGCGGGTCAACTGGACGGATCACACTAGAACCAGCGCCCGTTCCCTGGTCACATTTCCTATGTGGTGGTCCGACTAAAGTGGCTCTGGGTTGGCTTAAAAACATATTACGGTAAATAAAGAAAAGAAGAAGGTTCTTCAAGCCCCTCAGGCCCAGATGCCACCAAAGTTTACATACTGGACCTTTATGTCTATTTTTAATGCGTCTACACTTTACATGAGTATTTATCTTTCTGACAGTTTTCCACGTTTACTCCCCTACATCTTGCTCCCAATGTGCGACATGAAGTGATAATAAAGACCATTTCTTATTATTTATTATTAACGCTTCTTGTTTTACCCGTCTTGGTTTTTACACAAAATAATCCTACATCTACTGGAGCAAAGAATGTATTTACTTTGCCCACCACTGCAGATTGTAACAAACAAAAACCCGGCCTAACTCAGTTTATCTCCCTCTAGTCCCTTTGTGATTGAATCAGACTTTATAAATCCATAAGTCATGTAATCATTTCATCACTGTAATCACTGTTAGTTTTAGGATATTTGCTGAATACAATTAAACACCATTCTGGGACCATTTTGATCCATAATGGACAACAGACAAGAGGTTTCTGTTCAGACCTAAAGCAGTTTGCATGGGCATAATTGCCATGCAGGTGGAAAGCTAGAGACCCCTAGTGGACAAAAGGAGATAGTACACCAACAACAGAACATCACCAGAACATTCCTTTTGTTCCTCTTGAGCAGCACTGTGCTTAAAACCGCTCAACCAGATCTGCTTATCCACGTTAGACAAACTTCATTTTCATTAACAGAATAGAATATAATACAGAAGAAATGTAATAAATGGTCTTTCTGATCGGCTGTCTTAAAGGACACCGATGCTCTGGTACAACTAGCCATATTTAAGAATCTAATAATCCAAGTCTTTCTTTGTCGGATTTTGACCTTTGACCTGTATGGCTGTACAGATCGCTCCTTGAGCTGGAGCAGCAGATCCGTGCAAATGTCGAAGAGGTGCAAGAGCGACGCCGCAATCCAAGGGCCACGACGGCTGAACAGATGGCAGTGGGAGAGAGAGACATAAAGGAGGTCCGAACCATGACTCGAGAGGAAGAGAAATGCGGGTGGAATTCCTGGAAGTAGTTTACTCTTCAGTGGTGACACCTGGCAGAGTTTCCTTTACAATCGGCTGCTGTTATTTCCTGCTGTTTTCAGTTTCGTGGTATTGAATTTGCACTCATTCATTTGGATGCCTTTGGTCGTCCATTCATAAGAAGGTTGGAGATTCCATTCCAGGCCTCTGCAGTCTGCATGCAAAAAATGTCCGTGAGCCCAAATGATGGTTCCATTTTTGCGTGGCGGCTTGAATAAACGGCTATCCCTTATGATGAGCAGGTGAAGTCTTGCGTGGTAGCAGCCTCTGTCGCCACAGTGTGAATGGGTAAATGCTGGCTTGCGTTATAAATTGCTTTGAGGGATCAAACAGACTAGAAAGGCACTTTATAGACCAGATCAGCCATAAGGTTATGACCACTGATGATGTCAGAATAGCAATAATTAACTTGTCACAAAGGCACCGGCCTTTGGGTGGGCTACATAAGGCCGTAAGTGAACATTTCACTTGTACAAGCTCGGCAAGCGAGAATCAAAGCAGATTTTGACAAGTTCCAAATTGTGATGGTTGAGACGGCTTGATCTAAGCACCCCCCCTATCAAAGGAAGGACACCCGTGATGGTAACGGCTCACGAGAATGATTGATGCATGTGGGGGATCAAAGCTAGCCTGTGTTTATTTGAGATAATGTAGCGAAAATGAATAGCTGGAAAAGTTATTACTGGTCACAATAGAGTATCATAACCTAATTGTTTGGGTGGGAAAAGGGAGCGTAGACAACATTTGGCCAGTGGTTTTATTGTTTTGGCTGGTCTGTCTGAGCAGACTCAATTTCCAATAAATGAAGATCACAAGGCTGTTTCACATTTACCTCCAAATAGTAGCTCAAATAGACACAAAGTGAAGACTTAGGGTGCCATTACGACAACGAGAGTTAGATCGTGGGAACAAGATATTTGTCATGTGCACACAAGTTATAATTATTAGTTGTTATTTTGAGGCAGCAAAGTAATTATTATGTGCGCTGAAGTCATCGCTTCTGCCGATTATAGCTAAGTGTTTGGGTGAAAAAAAATAAATGCATCTTTTAAACGTAAGTTTCCTCCACACGCTGTTAATGCTCCATTGTACAATTAATGTAGGTTTGAAGAAGATAGAGAGGATCTTCTTGCTGGAGGAACGGAGGCGTCCCCGAGGTAAAGCCCTGATGAGCGGCATCAGACTGCTCACAGTGAGGCAGAGAGGGTAGGCCCTTGTCTTCTGCTCCTCTGGCTCAGAGAGCGTGATGTCAGCGGTGGCAGTACTGTTGTAATTGACTTGGTGGGGGTGATGGCGTCATTCTATGCCCTGGTGTAGCCTCCTGCTCGAATAGCAAAGGGGAGACGGAGCTCTTGCCGTGGCGACCGTGGCTCCCTTGGCCGGGATCGAGCACCGCCTAGCCGGATACGTATCGCCAGGAAACATGGAGGCTATAGCCGAGGAGCTGCGGGCCGGCTCTCGGGTACCTGTCACTATCGATCAAGTAGTTAACGACACACTGGTGGTGACGCTGACCTATCGAGAGAGGAGCTACACTGGGATTTTACTCGATTGCGACAAAAAGTGAGTGATACTCCGCATATTCTCTTAAAATTGTATCCCTGAAATTAATTAGCTGAGCGCAGCTAACGGCTAACCTACCCCGCAAGCTAACAAGTCAAGGCTAGCTGTTAGCTAACAGGGCCTCCATACAAAAGACTCATAGGTTATTGTAGCTAACAGACTAGCTACCGGCTAACTGGTCGGCTAATGGCAAACTTGTGTTTTTTCGGTCCAAACCGAAAGGGCATAGCTCCTCATTTTATGATGGGTAAATACTGGTCATCTTAATAACGACCAAGTCAACAGCGACTTTGAATGACTTAAACGATGCAGTAGCTAATGTCAGTGGGTTCATCTCTAGCTTATTGTTAGCCCATTCTAATACACCAGAGCTAAAACGCCTTGAGTTTAAGGCTAGGCCCTGGCTCAACACTATTCTGTTTAGATGTTATGTTTAGATGTACTGACGCATACACTTTATTTGGGTTCATATTTAGTTCTAGTATCCTGGGGTGATGTTTTAGAATCATATCAATGTGAAATTTACAGTTGCTGTGTGTAGGAATATCCCCTCATCAGCAGTCACTTTGGAGCTGTAGACAATAGAGAATAGCAAGAAAGAGATTGAATTAATCCTAACTGTAATGCTCAATAGAACCTGGTCCTGTCAAAATATAGAAACAATCTTAAGGTTCTGTGTTTGATATGAAATTCTCCTTCTTTCTTGCCACATAGCTGGAAAAGACAGCCTTGTTCAAGTGAGAAAAGATACATAGCCAAGGTATTATTTGACATATATTTGTGTCATATATTATCGCTTGATGTGTCAAGTGTATAAGTATTTTGATTTAAACCTCACAAACAGTCGACACTTTACTATTTATAGACTGCAGGAATCAGAATCTGACCAGCTTTGCCCCTTAGATAGCTTTTCATCTGAGAGCTCAAGCTGTCCTGAAAATAATTCACCCTAATGTGAACAGGCAGGCCTTGGACTAATTTAAAATAGGCCTATATATCAGGCTTTGCCTCACAGAATTTGACTGCTTCCTTTTCAGGTCATGGGAATACATTTCCTGTCATTGTTTCCCACAGGGTTATGTCTTTTAATATCATTGTAAAAGTTTATCATTCAGACAGATCAGTGCATCAGGTTACAGTGTACACAATATGAAATGGCAACCGTACAAGGAATCATAGCTGGTCATATGCTGCGTCCTTGTACTATGCTTAACCAGCACTGCGTGTTCGTTTCACAGGCAACCCTGTTTGTTCTGCGACAGTCATTATGAAGGTTATTAACCGGCTGCTTTAGGGGACCATATGAAAAGCTATGAGGATCAAGTAGCACCAAGAGACTATTATTTGGGAAGTGTCTTCCAGTAACCTCACCTGGGGAAAGAAGCAGGTTCCCCCAAAGTGCACTAATTAATAATCTCATATGACATAAGCCCCAAGTAGACCTGGATGCAAAAACAAACTGAAATCTCCTGGCTCCTTCCACACATCTTCGAATCCCGAGTGATTCATGGAATTGTTTTTGTTCAGTCAGATGTTGGGGAGGGGGTTCCTGGGCATCCTGTAGTCTCTTTGTCTGCTGTCTCCTGACTAAAAGCAACACAGCCATGTTACTGTTGCCTGCCAGCCACCTCTCAGAGGCTCCTTGGCAGTTAGGCCTTCCTTAAAGATGTTTACTGGCCCAAGAGTATGAAAAAGACCAGAAGTGACTTGGTCAATCATACTATTCCTAAACTTTCTTGGCCCAGAGACCCATATATGCTCTGTTTACTTATGAAGAGCAATATGTTCATATCAAACATTGTGTCTGTCAGTTCCCACATACTTCAAAGCATGCATTGCATTTACATCGATATGTCCTGTAAATGGCAGGGAGGAGCTGAAAGTTTAGACAAAAGCAACATGGCGACAGTAGAGGCAAACACAGATGTGATGAAGTTCTGTGTCGGCAGTGGTCTGTGAGGTCATTCAATACATTGCAATGTTGACAGATGCTTTTTTCTTTACTGTGGCCTTATTGCCTATCATGTCACAGACACAATTAGCCATGATCGTCATACGTCTTCATTGAAATATCGCTACACTGCTTCCGTATATTTGTTGTTACTGCTACGCTTTGTTCCTCTCATTACCCTTGAGTTATCTAAGAACATGCACGAAATGCTGTACTGGAGAGCTAGACTAAATACTGTGTATGTCTTCAACATAGAGAATAAATTGGCCCTAAGGCAATGAAACTGCCTGGGTGGTTGCAAATCCCAACCCCCGCACTAAAAGATTTGCTGCATACAGGTGTGAATGGAGTCCACAGGCACCACAATGACTACCCTTTGGTACAGTTCTTTGGTTTGTTGACAATGAGCGAAACAAAGGGGACCTACTCTGGTATGTGGTTTTATTTCATAGTAAGACAACTTTAAGACAACCAGTAAGCAAAAAAGACGTGACGCAGCATTGGTGTCGAGTGTGACATTTTACATGAACTTTGAGATTTGTTTTTTTCCCATGTGATTTCAATTTTATATGATGGGTAAACTCATCCTCTGCTCTGAGAGTCCCTAATTTGAAGACACTTTCTGTTTCCTTCATATTTTCTGTGCAACTATGACTTTGTGCTTTGCTGACATATGTCTTAAGTCTCCCGTGTCTTGAAAATATCACACCGCAGCCCCAACTCTCCACCTCGTATTTACACTGACACCCGATGATGTTACTTCTTCCACTGCTGTCACAGAGACGCAAACAACAAAGACCCCCAATGAGCCTTCATTGTGATAATACAGAACAAGATGGCGGAAAAAGACACCATAGTCCGGCCTTGAACAAGCTATATAAAGGGGGTCGGTGGGTCCACTTAAAGGTTTCTGGGGTTTAAATCGCCTACCATAACTTAATGGCATATGGTATGTGACTTAAAGTGTTTAAGTAGCTTTGTTTGCTCTTCTCTCTTTAGGCCTATTGGAAATGGCAAGATATTTGATTTGTGCAGATGTGTAATACATGTGTTTGTCCTCCCCCTTTTGGATACTCATATTGTGATACAGTATCACTGATACTAAGAAAACTGTTCAAACAAGAATTTATGAGATGCATTTCATGTGCGCTTGAAGGTTTGCAGTGGCCTACCATGTTGAAGGTCATTAATTGATTTATTCTGTTTTTCTTTTTCATCTTAGAACCGGGCTATTCTGTCTGCCAGATTTCACTGCGAAACCCGGGGACTGCCTGATATCTAAACCAGCTTGTGAAATCTCCGAAGTTCTGACTGAGGAGCCAGTTTCCAAATCTCCTAGTCAGGCTTCACATAGACCAAAGGATGAAAACACTCTCCCCGAAAGCAGCATATCTACTGCACCTCTTCCCTGTCCTGTTCCCACACCAGTGCCAGCTGGACAGACTTCTTACCCTCCTTATTTTGAAGGAGCCCCTTTCCCTCAGCCCTTATGGGTGCGCCACAGCTACAACCAATGGGTACCTCAGCCCCCTCCACGACCAATCAAGAGAAAGAAGAGGCGAACACGAGAGCCTGGCCGCATGACTATGAGTACCATCCGCCTGCGACCACGGCAGGTGCTATGCGAAAAGTGCAAGAACACACTGAACAGTGATGAGGACAGCAAAGATGGCATGAGCAGCGGTAAGACTTCTAGAAAAGAGAATTCACTACAAAGCGACGATGACGACAAGGATAGCTCCTCTAAACTGTCAAGAAAAGACGATGTAGTTGCAGCAAAGGACACTAAAAGACGTGAAAACGGCACCAGCAGCCTTGACAGCAAGCGCCTCAGGAAGGACAAAAGGGGGGAGGCTGAAGGGGAGAAGTTCCCCGGAGGTGATGTCATACCCCACAGTCCCGTCATAAAGATTTCCTACAGTACTCCACAGGGCAAGGGGGAGGTCATGAAGATCCCCTCAAGAGTTCACGGTTCAGTCAAGCCATTCTGTCCCAAGCAACTGGTGCACAATGGTGTGGGAGAAAATGACAAAACTTCCACTGATTCCACCAAGGAGCAACGGCACATTCTAGATGCTACGAGGTCTGGCCTCACCGTGTCCATTCCCAAACTTAAACTAACTAGGCCTTTTACAACTGTGGGTCAAGACCTGCCTTCTCCAAAGATCCGCTTGAGAACCCCTCAGAGGGACGCCGAGGAGAACCTGGTCGAATACGAGGCAGAACTTGTAGGAGGCACGAGGAGACAAAGCCCCAGAATGCCCGACCCCTGCCTCCCCCACTCGGAAGACTCAGGGGAAGGGAAAAACTCTCTGGAATTGTGGTCGGGGAGTTCAGGGGAGGAGGTGGAGCGTGGCCACAGTGACCTCACCCTTCTTATCAATTTCCGTAAGCGTAAAGCGGACTCTTCTAGTCTGTCGGTCTGTAGCAGCGACAGCCTAGACGAGTCCAAGTCCTTCAGCTCTGACGGCACCTCACCAGAGCTGTGTGATCTAGCACCTGGTGAAGACCTGTCCGTAACTTCCTCTTCTGTACCCTCGCGGGAAGACTGCAAGACAGTGCCGCCGCTCACGGTGCGGCTTCACACCCGCAGTATGACAAAGTGTGTAACAGAAGAGGGTCATGCTGTGGCTGTGGGGGACATTGTGTGGGGGAAGATTCACGGCTTCCCCTGGTGGCCGGCCCGCGTCCTCAACATCAGCGGCACCCGCAAACAGGAGACGGCCAGTTGTGAGGCTCAGTGGCCTCAGGCAAAGGTGGCGTGGTTTGGTTCTCCCACCACCTCCCAGCTCTCAGTTGCCAAACTTTCTCCCTTCAGGGAGCTCTTCAGGTCCCGTTTCAACCGCAAGAAGAAAGGGATGTACAGGCGAGCCATCCTGGAGGCAGCCAAGGCTGTAGGCTACATGGGCCCAGAGATTACATCGCTGCTTTCCAACTGTGACACGTAGGTCAGTTCAACAGTCGAGACATTTCATATGAATGTATTACATCAACTTTATTTGAAAAGATTCTGAACTTGTGCAAGATTTGGATCACTTTGGACAATAAATTGATACCTTAACCAAAACCAGCCGTAGAAATCACTCAACTGAAAGTGCAACAATAAGTCATATTCACCTACACCCAAAAAAACGTATCTCCATCTGTCCAACTATGCTTAACATTCTTTGTTTTGATTGATTCTTACTGAGGGATTCCAACTAGGAATTTGTTGTGTGATTAAATGTGCAGTATGTGACCTCATCGACACGCCGTCTCAGAAAACAAAACAAAAAAGAAACAAAAGATATGCACAGCGTGGGATCATGGGAGTTCTTATCTTCACCGTTATACAAACACCATTTCTGGTGAGAATCTATTTGAACATATTCAGACAGAAAACTTTCTGGGCGATGTGATGTTTTACATTTTGATACACATTCCATTTTTGTGCCCAAACCGCATTTCTTTCCCTCTATCCTGGATGTTCTAGTGACCGCCAGCCAAATGAGACGCATCATGAGGTTGTATATCAGAGAGGATTTGGATGAGTTTGAAGATTGTTGGGAACATCAGGGATCATCTAAATACACAAGCCGACAAATTGTTTAATAACGGACTTGAGGAGTTCCAGGTTAACTAAAATGATTGCTGTCGTGCTGGCACGAAAAGCGGATGCCTTAGAGGCTTGGCAACACTCAAGCCTCATTAAGCAAGATACAGAGCAAAACAAAGTTGCAAAAAGCGATGCACCGATCATCCATAACATTAAAACCACCTGCCTAATGTGGCTTAGCTCCCAGCTCTGATGCACAGTGTGTTCTGACGACTTAATCAGAACCGGCTGTAACCTGGTGCTACAGTAGCTCTTATCTGTAGCCAGTCATAACAACCCACACACATCAATGTGACCCTTGGGTTCCCCTGACTCTATTGCCAGTTCACCAGTTGTTCCTCTGTAGACCACTTTGCTAGGTATTAAACACTACAGACAGGAAGCAGCAAGACCTGCAGTTCTGGAGATGTCTACCCAGGACAACAGGTTGAGGCGTTGTCCTGCTTTCGACACGTCAACCTCAGGAGATAATGTTGACTTGCTGCCTAATGCGTGCCATTATAATGAGTTAATCAATCAATCTGGTTATAATCTCATGGTTTATTGATTACTTCACCTCAGCTAAAATACAACCGTATCTTACAGTCTGATGTGTTCAGCCGTGAAAATGGAGGACCGTTAAAGTTGCGTTAAACTCCAGTGAAGTTTATTTTGACGGGCACCAAAGTAAGTGTGTTTTTAAAAGAAAGAAAATACGTTTGTATCGTTAAACAAACGGTATGCATACGATGCTTTGGTAAACCCACATCAACGTAGGATCATCATAGAATCATAGGATGGACCTGAAAAGACAGGACTATTAAAAGCGAAGCGCCATGCAATTATTTTCAAACTGCTATTTCTATTGAGGCTTTGCATTCGGAGCAGACACATAATGGCACGTTACCCAATCGGCGCCCAGACGGGTCGGCGCTGAAATGAGTTTTCAGTATAGATTGGAGTATGACGTGAAGTTCGTTCATTATTAACGTTGTCTTACTCTTTCCATCGAAAGCGCTGATCTGAATGTTGATTCTAAGGCGTCTATGTAAAGAGTTTTTAATATATACTGATTTTAGCTGGACTTCACAATGCCTGCATTGTACCAGCAAAACGGCCCCAACGACTAAAATTGTAAGCCGTATTATCAGCATGTATATTTGCATAATTATTGTTTTTCACCACGTAATTTAAAACCCCAGGATATAGAAATTACCATTCTGGATCTTTAATACAGCAAATAACCAAATATGGGTATAATATATCACAGTTTTAGTTTGTATATACCAATTTGAATATAAATAAATAATGAATTTTTGAATTTGCTGTAATATGAGTATTAGTTGAAAAACTAATAATGCAAGTTTCCCAAATGCAATTAAAAAAATTAACTCTAATGATTATAATTGAAATCTCCAGAATAACTTTCTGAGATATTCTTTTAAGTATATCACTGAAAGAAAAATGTTGATGAAAACACCAAATCTGGAATGGATTTAATTAACGACTTGCTGGTAGTCCAGTCCTCTCTAGGTTTAAGCTCCACCCCTGTCTGATGTCAGTCCTGCCAATTTCGGTACAGTTGATTTTAGACACAGATAATGTACTCACTTGTTTTTATTCAAACATAACATTCTCTTTCATCCTAAGAATGTGATCAAGTAAGACTTCAAGTCAAAATCAAGACAAGGCTTCTCATAGCCATAACAAAAAAATCGGTAAAAAATCTTGTTTTTTCAACACATTGACAAATACAATGAGATCTGAAGGTCCTGCTTCAAACTGAAGTTGCAGAGTCGTGATTATGATTGTTAATCAGTGAGATTATTGCTGCTCAAACTAATTAGACTTTAGACACCATCAGCCACATTGTTTTATAGGAGATGTGCTCAATCAGTCCGAGTACAGACACACAGATCGCGTTAAACGGACTTTGCACAGGTCCAATTTTACTTTATCATACAGTGACATCAATTAGTTTCCGCTGATACGATTTGCTGTGGCAACATCTGACATTTTTACCCGGCGAAGAAGGTTTTCAGCATTATCTGCCACCTGAAGACTTTGCACAATGCTTCTCTTTGCCTTTAGTACAAACAGGAAAATAAACAATAAAAAGTTATCGCATCGCCACGATATCAAGTGTTTATCTCGGCGGTATTATTTCTTGGGTAGTGTTTACATTATCTGAGACGTTTTACGACTGCTAAAACCAAAGGATATCCACAATTTTATTATTATTCACGGCAGCCGTACGGGTCAGGAGGGAGGAAGATCGTTGGTAAACTTGACTAACGGTGCTTTCGCACTTTCCTCGTTTGGTCCGAACTTTCTGAGTTTTCATTTACATCCGGACTGAATTGAAAGTTGTGAAACGTCTCCTAGACCGGACTTTGATTTGACAAAGAAGTGTCGGTCTCAATCCGGATCAAATTGAACCCTTGTTCTTACCAATTCCCTCACGAATATAAAGTTTGGGATGGTTTGTACTTACTTGATTGGTTGCAGCAGGCCACCGCCGCCAACAAACGAGAGTAAGCAGAAGGAAGTTGTTAACGAGTGGCAGTTCCACATGGGGAGAGGAAGAAACTGTGTTTATCACTGGTATGATCAAAACCAAAAGCTTAAATTTTTCCTTGACATGAAGTAAAACATTAGGCCAAAACAAACTGGATCAAATGTATCAAAAAAAAATTTAACAAAGAAGAATCAAAAAAAAAAGAATTTGGTCCAGACGTCTCAGTTATGATGGCGCCCTAAAGGTGAATAAAGCTTTCAAACAGTTCCTCATCTGTGTACATTTTTTACGGAGTCACATCGGATAGATTTACATCCTGAAATGTTGTTTATCACTTAAGATAACAACTCCCATGATCCCATGCTGTGTATTTCACTCCCTGTTCATTGAGAGGCCCACAGTGGCAGAAGCTCCAAACTAGGTGTTCCACATCTTGAGTTCAGTGGGAGTATTTTTTTTGTTTTCTGCTCATGTTTCTCACGTTACCAAGCCCAGATTTGCTCCCGTCAATCCCTCATTTAAACTAGAATGTCACTCAGTGGAGGACATACCGTCTGTTTGGTGTCAGGACAATGAAAGGAGCATGAAATCCTCGGGATCCCCCCCGCCACTGGTGCTTTTTATGGAAGAAAAAAGTTGTCCATGTTCATTGTGTAGCCGATAAAAACATTCAATGATCAAAAAAATGGCAAAAAGGCGTCGCTCCCATATGTGATTGTTTTTTGTTGAAAGACAAATTGAAAAATAACGATTTGTGTTTAAAATCTGCTCAGGAAATAAAACCACCAGAAAGCGGCCATGTCTAAACCGAACCTTGGAACGGTTCCTGCGTTGCAGAATCCTTCAGCGCTAATGTTGTTGGTGGGGAAAAATACACGAAAAGAATATTTGACAGTTTATGAATCTTGCTACGGAAATATATCATGACCAACGGAACCCGTTTCTATATCCTCCTCTTCACTCGTGCTGGGAGTTGTGTCTGATATCGCAACATGATCTAAACATCGGAAATGTCTCCGTTGTGGGACTAATAAAGGTTCATCGTATGAAACACGGCAGGTCCATATTATATAAGTATAGGAACGGGTTCCTGCAGTCTATCAGAAACGGTTTCTACATCTGGAACAAAGAGACTCAAAAACAAAACGTACAACCACAAAGTACCGAAGTAGGACCATTTGATGTGGAGGGACTCTTCCTTTTTTTGTACTTCTATGGTTTGAAATGTATTTAAGTCTCATCATGGGAGTGATTTGTCACTGATGTGAGTGGGGCATACCTCCTAAACTTTTCTCATCCATGATATTTTCCTCATCAATGTCTTCCCTCGTACCGGATATATGAGTAAATGTTTTTTAAACTGTACTTTTCTTTTAACATTTTCTCGGTTACCCAATCATTAGACGCAACATGATAAACTCCTTTCTTTAATGAAACGCACCAACGGCGGGGAATTCTGAACTCGCCATACTTCGGTTGTATCGCATTTCCTCCACTCTAAATCACAGCCAATCCACTTAAATGTGCATGAATTCTATGGTCTGAGCTCCGGGGGCGCTCATGTGGTGTCGCTACATGACGAGCTGTGCAGCAGCTGGTCCGAACCCTTTTTTTCCTGCAACTTTTCTTAAAACGGTTTCTGCCTCGCTGTGGTTATTTTGTCGGAGCTGGCCCTAAAGAGCGCTCCGTCACGCCATAGCTTCACAGAGTTTGTTCCCCCTGGTTTCCTTGTGCATTTTTTCCCCTGTGTAACCAGGCAGCAGGTCCTCAACACCCACTCAAAGGTTAAATATTGTCTTTGAGTGATACGAGTGTCAGACAGGCAGCTCCTAACCCTTCTGTTGACTCTGTTATGGGCTCAGCACCCAAGAGGGCTGGGTTGTAGTTGAGAAAATATACACAGAAGGCGATTAGGAGAAGCCTATATTTGGTCCTTTTCTTTGCAGAGTTCATGAAGGAAGCATTTTTCTTGCTCCGTCAGCCACACAGAGGTTTGAGCAGGAAGGAAAGTAGCTGACGCTCACCTCATAATCTTCAGATAAATAGCTCACCACGTTGAGAACCTCGTGTGTGCCAGTGCTGAAGTTTGTACATTTGGTTAGAGGTTACCCGCACCAGAAACACGACCTGCCTTGTTTGTTCATTGTCTTTACTCTGTGCTCTTTCTTCTCTCTCTCTCTCTCTCTCTCTCTCTCCTGTGTAGAGGCTGAGCAGCGACTAGAGGACTGTTTTTTTTTTTTTCTTTCTGAACTCTCAAACTCTGATCAAGACCCAGGAGGGAAGGACGTGAGGTTGCCATGGCGACTATTTATGTGCCGTTTTTTTTTTGTTTTTGTTTATTTTTAACCCCATAAGGTGGTTGAGAAATGGCCGCCATGCTGGACTGTCGTTGTCGACTGCATAAGGGAGCAAAAAAAAACAAAACCAAGTCCAGGCATCTCATCGTCTACTATGGACTGAACTATTCCTCCTTTTTTTTAAATTTTATTTTCTAGATATAATCATATTTCTGTAAAGTCAAATGGTGACCCTACAAGGACCCAAAAATGTATTTATCTGTAATTGTTTATGATTATCCATCCACATCCACATCCACTACAATCTTGCAACAAAACAAAACAAAACAAAAAAAAACCTCCCAGTCTGCTGCTGTCATTCACACGGTCCTCGCCGACGACGATCTCCGACGCAAGAGACTTTTTCTGACATTGTTTGCAAAGTCTTACCCTGAATCCTCCTGGAAACGTGAACGGCTCCATCCAGAGAGATATTGACTGTCCAGCTCTCCTAGCGACCAGCGCTCCATCCTCGCAGCCTTCCTTCCGTCACCTTAGTTGGATTTGTGGATGTATTTATACTGAACTCTCACGTCCTCCGTTTCACTTCCATTTCATTTTTAACTTTAGATGTGCCACGTCACCCAAACCCCCAAACTCCGACTCTTATTTTACCTGAGAACCTTTTTGACATCACTTAAATTATTTAAAGCGTCACGTTAAGAGGAAAAAAAAAAAAAGCACTTTATCTGTACCTTGGTGGCCTGCTGTAAGCTCCCCCGTCTGAAACATTATTGCGAGATACAGCGCTGATAGGCAGCAGGGGGGAGTTCCGAAGTCTTTGTGGTTGACTATCTATGGCCTTGGAGATACACAAAAGATTTTTCTCTCTTTTTCTTACGTTTTATTTTATCGTACGATTTTTAGGGGGCCCCCAGACAAAGCAGTGGTATGAACCTTTATTCTCGCCGTTTCTCCCTCAGCTTCTCCGCCACGCACACTACGAAGAAAAAGAAAAAAAATCTGAATTTAACAGTTTCCCGGTTGAACAAATGTGTCAAAGGGCCCTATGCATTATCAGTCAAAGCTTTATGAGTGGCTACGGGAGAAGAATACTAACAACATGCTGTAAGAATACTGTGAATTCAACTGCTGAGTGTGCTGGGGAGGGGGGAGGGGGGGAAGCTTGCTACTAGTTGGAGCTTGCAGTCTTTAGCCCTTTTTACACAGAGGTTTGCATAGTAGCACCTCAACCGAGACCCCTCTGTACGCTGCGTTTGTTTGGACTGAACAGAATAACAAAGGCAAGATTAAAAAACCGTCTCCAGTTCATGATTTTAAATGATATGCTGGCAATGTGCAGGTTTTTCATCTTCTTCTTCTTGGAGTTAGCCGCTAACTGCTACTAGCTGCTTTTTACTAAATTCCCTACTTGTGGCTGGCGCCGATGCTGTGTTATCAAAATGTCTCCGACCCGTAACATCCTGCCAGCTTGTCCCTTAATAAAGACCTCCAGTCCTCCGATACACCTTTGTGACATTTGTAGAGAACGACGAAGCCTAATAAAAGTCGCGCCCTGAACAGGCTGTGTAAAAGGGGCTATTAAGTCATCTGGAAATAAGCAGACTGCACTGCTGACCTTTAGTGACCTTTGTGTTGAAAGCAACACTGCTGGAATCTGGGATGGGGCAGCCGTGAAGGCAAGAGACCACCGCTGTCAAGCACAGCCCAGTCTAATGAAGACCTAGAGAGGATTGCACCGTCACGCTCGGCCCACCGGCCTGACTCCTTTCTGCCTCTCTGGAAACGTTTAGTCGAGCTCGAGGATGAAAACTAGCTCAGTGTTTTTTCACTGAGAGGGGCGTGTCTCCCCAGAGGAGCAGCTGATGCCATCCTACCATCTCGATGATCCACGGTCCGACTGTTAGCTGTTAGCTGTTAGCCGTTAGCCGTGGAGCGCGGCTAGTTTCCAGGCAGCCTTGCACAACAAGGAGCGGGAGAATAAATGTATGTATGCCTGAGAGGGAAACGGTCGTCACGATTTCCCCCACGTATGAGCAACATGGCTGTCTACTGTTGCGCATGTCGGTCAATTTTATTGGCTACGTTTTTGTTCTCTTTTTTACTTGTACTGTAGATAAAATAAAATATAAGGCAATACTTGTGCTGTTTGTGAACTGATCACTTTGTCACAGATTATCCGAGGGGAAACTTGAACATTTTACACATGATTCTGTGCTTGAAATGGGTGAAATGCCCCTTTTTAGTCATGCTCCAGTTAACCTACGTTTAAATAATAACCGGAAACAACGTCCACAAGAGTCGGTCCCATTTTCAAATACGTGAATCATTAACAACCTTGTCAGTTTGATATTGTCAGACACTTTTTCCCTTCATCTGAAAATCATCAACTTTTGTATAAAAGTGTAGGAAAAGGATGTGCCTTGGCCTGTGATAGCAGTAGTTTGAAAATGTAACACAATGAAGAACTAGAAAAAGCACTCAAGAGAGCCGATGCACAAAAGCACCCAAGGTCTCGGAAAAATACATGTAGATTTCTCCATTAATGTCTGAGTTACTAATAACCTTTAAATTTACCGACAACTTCAACAAACTCGTTTGAGTATCTCTCAAATACTCTGTAGCCAGTCGTCTCTTGTGCCTTCCACTTCAGCGTCTCTGTTCACACCACTGAACCCCCAGCTCCATCCCCAAAGAAGCCTCAAAGAAAGCAATAGCCACATTGTGACATCACTTCTAATATTTTATTTTATTTGAAATAACATGAAAACATGTAATGTCACCAAAATTGAATCAAATCCAAAGTGCCTAATCATTCCAGTTTGCAGTAAGTGTAGTAGCATATTATTGTAGGGTGATGGGTTCCAATAAAACTCATTCACAAAAATCTTCAAGGATTGCAGCTAGAGAGGTCAAAGGTCAGTTGAATCTCGAGGTCGGAAAGTCTCCCTTACCGCGTCGACACCAACGCCAGCTGTTTGGGAGGGTAGCAAGAAAAAATCCTCCGCTATCATCCACACACAAGCTAACACTCGTGTTTGATAAACACCACTGGGAATTTCAATGGTACAAGGTCAAAGGTCAGCAGAGACCAGAATAGAGCTTATTGGCAACAAACATCTAATATTGTAGTGATTGAGCAAAGAAGAAAAAACAAAAAAGCACCTTATACCCACTGTGATGTCTGGTGGTGGATCTCTGATGCTGTGGGGATTGTAAAGGCCATCATGTTAAAAGACTTGGTTCCATGGACTTCACCAACGGCAGGCCGATATTTCACGAAACCCTAATATTCTCTGCCGGGAACCTTAAAGTGGGCCGTGGTTGGACCTTCCAGCGGGACTTTGATCTGAAGCTCACCTCAGAATCAAACCCAAGAACGGTTCAGAGATCACAAAATAAAGACTTTATTTGTTTTACTCGTTGTTTTTAGGGCAGCGAACCATCAGACCTTCACACTGGTGTGTGTCGGACTTCATGCATCCATCAATAAATATTCCATCAGGATCTATTTCTGTCATTTTTGAAGATGCAAGTGAACAACGTCGGTTTTTATCGTAGTTCGGTCTAAAGCAATATTATTTGTTATCTCACAGCAGTGAGGTAGTGAGGCGGGACACGCGGGGGGATTTTCCCCACCTTCTGACGCAAACCCTACGCACGGTCTTTATAAATGAGGCCACGGGTCTTGAAGAAGCAACATATCCGCAGAACATTCCACGGCAACCTACATGTCTGACTGCGTCTCATGTTCCTGCAGTGGAATGCTGATAGTCCAGATAGCCTGACCCAGATTGGCACTGGCATTGTAAACATATAATGGCAAGATTCCTAGATGAGACTCTCACCTGAGTGTGGCGGGATCTTCTCTGTCCCTAACAGATGTCTGTGAGAAACCCAAACGTCTAAGTAGGACAACTGAGGCCCAGTCCGCTCCGGTCTGTCCTGTACCAGTAATGGTCCTCTAGAGACCGGTACTGATCTGACAGTTACCCGTCCGAGCCTCCTCCCCGGCGCCATCACAACAAGCAACATTTAGCACCATAAAAAAACCCATATAGTCAGTTTGATGATTTTAATTTTATAACTTCTCAAGACAGTGTTTCGTAGTCTCCAATTTTGGTTTTCCATCTTTTCTGACAGTGTATTTTGGTTATTTGGAGTTTTTGGGGACCGTCAGGAACCAAAGAATGTTTTTACTTATGTTCTTCAGTTGCTATAAAATAGGTTTGCTATACAGTCACGCGTCAATTAACGAATTAACGACTAAATAGGTTACTTTACCGTATTTGTGTAATGAATATTTAAATATAAGTTATATCTAAATTCATATTTAAATGTCCCTATATTCCTTTTCTGTAACTGCTTTTACCTCTGAGGGTCGTTGGTTTGAGACTTAGGTAGTTTTTTGTCTGTTGTGCCTTCCACTTCAGCGTCTCCGTTCAGCCCACTGACCCCAATGCTCCAGCCTCAAAGGAACATCAAAGGAACTCTTGAAACTGAGCGGTTGTAATGTTTGTAAAGTGTGCCTTCAATTTTGAATAAATCACCAACAGGGTCACCGCCGTTTAGATTTTAGTGCATTATCCCAATATTAACAGAATATTTGGATATTCTGTTCATCCTGCCCATTTGTTCCTGTCTTCAAGGAAGTTTGGGTTATACAGCAAGTCAGAAGAAATACGTACATGCAGTGCGCCACGTTATTCAAGGATTAAAATCAAACGTCTCGCCTACTTTTAAACCTTATACAAATAATATACTTCTATCACACGCTCCATCACCGTGTCTCCACTCAAGTCATATGAATGGAATTGCAGCAAGTTGTAGAAACTGGGCAATCCTGCTGGCGTTCATGTTCGTAACCTACGCACTCTGTGTCCCACAAGATTGATGGTGCGTTCAAGTGCTGTGAAATCCGTCCAGACAAATGTGCTTCACTTTCTTCTCTTATGACAGAGCTCGGTAAAGAATCACACGGTCATGTCGGTAGGAAAGCTGGGGGAACATTTTTTGGCCTGCACTGATGTGTTTTTCTGCCAATGAGCAGGGATCGAAATATCCCGGAGACTCTAAACACATCATTACAGGATGTGCAGAAAGTCTTGGCTCTGACTCAAAGCTTAAGGGATGGGGGGGGGGGCAACTTTCCTGATCAGCTGACCCTTGTGTATCACTGTAGCAGTCGAAATGGGCTATTTACTCTGGAACAAAACAACACACAAAAGGCAGAAGTAACTTCTGACCAATCTGTTCATTCCAGGTAATGACCTCATGAAGCGCGATAAGACGAGGTCATTAGTGTCTAATTCGCAAAAATGATTTCTATACTTACGTTCTAGAATGTAGAAAATGGTGTAAAAAAAGCACCCAGAGATCGAAACCCTCCGCCAAGTCGCAACGGTACCCGAGGTTACAGAAAAATACAGATTCCTCCATTAATGTCTGAGTTATTGTTGTGATGTGATGTCACAATGTGGCTACTGCTGCCATCTTTCCTCTGATTCCTTTTATGTTCCTTTGGGGGTGGAGCCGGGGGCTCAATTAAAAGCGTGCCTTGGTTTCATTGATGTTCCTTTGGGGTTGGAGCTCAGTGGGCTGAACAGAGACACTGAAGTGGAAGGCGCAGGTGAGGAGTATTTGAGGGATAGATAGGGTACTGTTGTGCCTTGGCAGGGTTAGGGTTTGTGTGTTTCTTCTTTCTTCCTATGAGTTTTATTATGTTTTATTTTATTTCTTATACTGCAAAACACGTCACGTCATCAAAAACGCAACCACCTATAGGACGGGTAAAATTTCATGCGAATCCGTCCTGCAGTTTTTCGCAATTTTGTTCGCAAACAATGGGTGGAAAATCCAATATATGACTAAGTAGGTGTGTCCAAACTTTTGACTGGTGCTGTAATTATTTTGTTGCACTTGCCGTCATACACAAATCAATAACATCCTTTCACAGGCAGACGTCGGCCGACACTCGCACAGTAAGCAAGAGTTCTGCTAGCAGCTGCCAGCGGGAGACATAACATGGGAACGGAGAAAGAAATCACCACTGTGCACACAACCAGGAAGCTAACGCATCAATCAGTCGCTGCATGCTGGAGTTTCTGCTTGGCCAGAAAATGGAGGCCCTGATTGAACGCTTGTGTAAACGGTGGAGGTGCTGCAGCTCACGCGTCGACAAGCTGCCACGGAAGGAGAGAAGCGCACATTAACGGAGGAAATAATTGGACCCGGCCCGATCTCAGTCAGGGCAACCGATCGACAGTCTGTGACACCCCTGCAAACAAAGAACGGGGAATAAAGAGCAACGGAGAGGGAAAGCGACAACAGAGACAATAAACCAGGGCAGGAAATGATATAAAAGAAGTATGATAATAAAGACAGGACACAGGAGAGGTTCTTTAAACATTTGATATTTAGATTGGATATACGCCACGTATATGTGTAATTAAATTATTCCACAACAACAAAAAAAAAACATTTCAGGACAGGAAGTTTTCCCAGGACAGATGACATCACCTTTTACTTTCACGTGTTTCTCTTTAATTTAATTTAAGCTAAGTCTCTGTGGCTGTCTTGACGTTAGCTTCACTCATGTGTTCAGGGAGGCAAAGGAGAACTAGCTGACATCATCGTTTGTCATCCAGACCACCGGTGGGTCCAGATGACTCGCATCACATGGTGTCCTTTTTAGTGGATCAAATGTAATGAAGAGTCCTCTGTGATTCACTTTCAGAGATGAAAACGTGATGCGGTAGAGTACAGGCTGTCCTACATGTCGGAAAATGAGTTAACTTCCATGAGACTCTAAATGGTAAAACGTTTGTTTCCTGTTTAAAAAAAAAAAAAAAGTGTTGAAAGTGTTAAATATCTTTATATATTTAAAAAATGTCACAGATGGGTTTTCTACCTGTTTTATCATAAATGCATACCAACATTCTGGATGCTGTTCCCCACATGACATACAGCAATCAGCCCTAAGATTGTAACTGCTGACAGGTGAAGTGGGAATAACATCGATTGTCTGGTTGCCATGGCTCCTGTCAGTGGGTGGGATATATTTGGCAGCTTCTCCTCAATGACTGGGTCAGAACATCTCCGAAAAAGGCCAGTCTGGTCGGGTATTCCTGGTTTACTGTGGTAAGTACCTGAGAAATGAAGGCTAGCCTCTGATATATTATTAGGTGGTTTTAATTTTATGGCTGATGGATGTCTGGTGTTTCTTTTCCCTCGCCGCTCTGCGTTCTCTCAGTGTACATTCATTATTGTGGAACGCAAGTGGGCTGAGAACGCAGCCCTGGGGCACTCCCAGCTCCAGTTTGGCGAAGGTTTGACCACCAATCTGACCCGGTTCTAAATGTGAGGATGTCCGATGTCCAGTTGGAGAATTTCGTACTCGAGACCAGATCGCATAGATTATCTTGAATTGAATTGACCTTCAGAAATTATGACGATTGCGGCCTCAAGGCTTCCGAAACAAAGGGAGACTTTTACTGTAAATAGATTTTTTTCTCTATTATCTATTTAATTTATTTGTAGATTTTAATGATAATGTGTTTCATTTGTTGCTTATAATAGATTTTAAGTAACAATATCTAAAGGTATTTTATTATTTTCAATTATTTTACCCGTCAAAGGAGGAAACTTCTGTTCTTCCTTCAGCGACCAGTGATGGTTAGAGGTGCTGGTCTGGTCCGTCTGAGGGTCTGGTACTGAACTACATCAGGCCTGAAGTCCAGCCGAACCCCCGTTTTGTCTCAAAGCACGTAGTTTATCATTGAAGAACTAACTTCATATCAGAACTGATTGCCTGGTTTTATTGGTTTTATTTACCCAGATGAAGGTCAATGTCAGCCTAGTGGACCCAGAACCCTCTTACACAAACCCGTCTGGTTCTGCTGCATTACCTCAATCTTAAGGAAAGTCAACTCCTGCGGGTACTGTATGTCATTTTGTTTGATGTGATCTCATCTAATCAGAAATCAGAAACAGCTTTCAGACACGCGCGGATTATCTACACTCCGGTTCATAAGGTGGCGATGATGCTACGATGAGCTGGGCGCCGACCACCAACAAGCGCCCAGAAGAAGAATAACACTAAGAGGGCGTGGACAGGAAGTGACTTTTCATCCATCTAACAGTCCAACTATGTCCATTTGGAATTAGGCTGCCCATGTAAACCCACCTAATGACTCACACACATTTACAACCGTTAAAAGAACCCACTGAAATGATCGGAATTACTTTATTTTAAACTTCAGTCAGTCATCAAATTTATTCAGCTGATTTTTTTTAATTTATACGGTCTCTCCTACCTCTTATTAAGAAGTGTTTCTTGTTTAAAAGAGAAAAAGGAACAGGTTTGTCGCCTAAACCCAGAGGTGCCAGGTTCATGTACGATCTGCTTTTTCATTTTTTTCCCCGTGGTTTCAACCCTAGCTTAACTCTGCGTTATCGTTAGCTTTAGCTAAATAAGAATATACATATGACCGTCAGCAGTACAAAACACATTTTAAACAACTTCAGCTAACTGTGCAGGTTTTACTCTGCTTTCTTACGTTAGCGCAACACAAGAAATGGGTTGGCTAAAGGCTAGCTGCATTCGCTAAAAAAAAAGCAGAATTGGCTTCAGATAATCCAAATTAGTGGATATTCTTGATTATTTTATCTTTAATTCTTGTAAATAATCGCGACTGACTCATATAGAGGTTGTATGGGTTACTCATGCAAACGTTAGCTCCTCAGGTTGCTCATGAGATCGTTAGCTCCTCGGGCTGTTTGTGCAAACAATCTTTGATCTTTGTAATGTTTGACTAAGAGTTTTAGAATCTGGTGTCGGCCCCTTTCCTGGAAACATGTACAAGTCCTTAACAATAAAAACACTACAACTATGTCCTTGGCTCAATGTTAGCATACCTGGAGTAAACGCAGAGGCTTTCCTTTGTTTACTAGCTTAACGTCTACCCAGCATTCCCCTGGAGTTTACTACCTGATAACCATGAGGTCCCTGTGAGCCTCATTGTTGTTTGAGAATGAACTGGATCCATGACGACTACGGATATTTCATTTCTGGGGCGTATCTTCTATTATGTCATGCTAGGAATTTCAGAAATAGAAGCATAAACTGGATTAATCCAGTGGAGATCTCTTCTGTGTGCGTTTAGATTTTTTTTTCAGAAATCTACAAAAAAATCGTTTGATACGGTTTATTTAAATATTAATAAGTGAAACTGCTCGACTTGTTCTTGTGAAAATAAACTCAAGGGTTGGTGTGGCTTCTATCTGAGACGCCGACATGGGATCACAAAAACGACGATCGTTCGTCAACCTTGTGATCCACTCTAACGTATTCATAGATCTTTATTCTGTTCAAGCAGAGGCATCGGTATTACGTTTAGTTTCACATTAAAGGCTGTCGTTCATCCTGTACTTGGTTAAATGGGTCATTCTGGCGACCATCGCTACTTTAAGCACATGATAATTCATAATATCTGAATGCCTCCGTTGGAATTTTCAAATTATTGAACTTCCAAAGGCAGATAATATCAGTGTTTTTGTGAATTTGGACGTGTTTGTGCTGCGAAAGCCGTCATTGTTGTCCTCAATTTGATTTGATTTGAAACTGCAGGACGGTTTTGCATGGAAATTCCACCCAGAGGTAGAATTTTACCCTGGAAGTGATAACGTTTTGGTGGCGTTACGGGTGTCACGGCATTTAAAAATAATACAAAATAATACGCCGTTTGGAGCGATGAAAGAGAAAACTCTGTCAAGTATTGAGACACAAACGGTTCCGGAGTATTTCCGAGACACCGAGAGAGTTTGTTGAAGTTAAAGGTCAATTAAGAGGCTAAAAAAATTCACGAAAAATAACAAAACGAATCTGTGTCACAAATTTCTTTCTCTTTTGAAGAGCCCATGAACTGCAGAAATGCTGAAGTGTAACTTGTGCGATGATACAACAGAGACTCACTATATGGAATTGATGTTAGCCCAGAACTTCATCTCCATACAGGTGATGTTTGTAGAAACTTATCAAGAGGAAAACCTCCAATGAGGCTTCCGCCATCAGCCTAACCAAACTTAAAAACAGGAAGCAGGCTGACTGCACTTGGAGTTGGAAATCTGCACTTCATGGTTCAACGTGTACCGACCAGTTCTGTTACCGAGCGGCAGCTAACAGCTGTTGATGTGAAAACACACACTTGCGCATGCTTACACAACAAACACGCGCTGCCTCCCACTAATCCCTGTATTTCCTGCATCTGACATGGACCTGCTCAATCCATCGATATACATATCCGTGAAACCCAACCGTCAGACTTGGACAGGTTTGATAGATGCTCACACACACACACACACAGAGCCTGGAGCTTCATCACTCCTTCGCCTGCAGCCTCAACAATCCCGTTTGCAGCACTCGGAGGCGTGGACTCCTCCTTCACGGATCACTGCAATGTAAATCTGGGACAAAAAAAAAGAAAAAGAAAAAGGGTGGCACATGGCCAGTGGATGCTCTGTGCAATACTGCTAATGATTCGCCTCTATGCAAGCTGTGACCATAATTAACTATGGAGCCGCTCTAAGCTTTGTGTGAGGGGGGACGCCGACAGGAACAGAACCCAGAGCAGAGAACCGCTCCGGAGAAAAGAAATCCCGCCTCATTCAGAGGACATGTCTGCTAGCCCAGATTAGGCATGTTGTGTGGTCCCGTGTGAGACTAAACACGGCGTGGAAGTAAATGGAATTGCTCTCCGGAACTTAGCTAAGGCATGGGCTTATTCAGGAGGGTGTGGTGGAGCGGGCTGGTTGGAGTATGACTGCGTATTGACTCAATACTTATATCTTCAAGTGTTGCACTGCATACGGGATTATTGTCAGCGAAGACTTGTCCCGGTAAATCCTGTACAGGAGTACTGGACCAGCTCCTCCGCACCCGTTAACAGTTAAATGTGCATTTTGAGCGCAGTTATCTTTCAGTTAAGATCCTCATAGTAAGTTAAATATTAACTATCAGAGTAAAATAGGATACATACATATATAGATCTCCTCGAGTCGATTCATATGCACCAAATATGGACTAAATCGGACCAACTTTTTTGGGAAATTTTGGCCCGACGCTCTAGAAATATAAAACCAACCTTTTCCAAAATCAAGCCACTGATTCTTCGCACTAAAATGTATGTGGGTATAAAATTTGAAGGTGATCCGTGAAATGGTTTTTGAGTTATCACACTAACATTAAGGATCTGCGAAGGATGTGGACGCGGCGCCGATGATTCCATAATATCCCAAACTCTTCGGGGACGTAATGACCTTTGAACCTATGATATGGTGCGAGGATTTGTAATTTAGAGGCCAGGTAAAGATCGGTCCCCAGGGATCCGTTTAAATATTGAGTTGACCAGGACAACTCTTAGAAAACATTATACATCCTATTTGTTTTGAAACCATTAGAGTGTAAAATGGGAAAAAAATGAAACTTTTAATTTAAATATCTTTCCGAATGTAATCTTCTTGACACCTACGAGTTCTGTGTGCTGGTACCTTTTTAAAAAAAAAAGAAGTTTTGGTACACAGGACGGCAAAAAATGAACAAAGACAGCTTGTCTCTGCCTTGTTAGCATGTTAGCAACAAACTTTTTTTTTCTGCCTTTGAGCTTTACAATAAAAAAATCTTTATTGACAAATTGTCAATAGCGACAACGGGCTTTAGGAGCCGGGCGGGTCGTCGTAACGGTGTGAGCACTCATTCCATGCAGGACCATCTGACCAAACAGTATGAGCAGCAGCTTCTGCAAACATTCGATTGGTACAGTGTCCGTTAAATCAAACGTCCACGATTCTAAAGTGGTTCAGTGTAAGATCAGCGTTAGGAGAAATAAATGTTTGTGCCTTGTACTTAAATGGAACAGACAGAGGCTGGAGATCCTCTTATCTGGGATCGTATCGACGTAATGTTTTTGAGACCTCATTTGGACTAAATGGTACCAGCGGTTGAGAAATTCTGGAGTTTTTTTGAGTAATGGCGTTAACACGCGGTAACCGCGGCGGCGGCGGTGATGACATCATAATATCCCCGATGACTGATTTTATGCATGTTACTCTTACGAATAAAGAACTCATCACAACTCATTTATAAACTGTCTTAGCCTGAGATAAGAAAAGAGATTTGGACACACTGTAAATTAATTTACACCATGTGTTTCAGCCCACGTACTTAATACCGTCTAAATACAGACATTTTCACAGATTCGTATCTCTGACCCATCATTAGCACATAATTATTAACTAATCCGTATCATTTTTAGCTTTTTTTCTTTTTTAGAACCATGTTATCACAGGACAGAGCCTCGCTTTGCTGTGTGTGTGTGTGTGTGTGTGTGTGTGTGTGTGTGTGTGTGTGTGGTTGTGTTTGATTGTGAGGATGAAGATTCCATTGCTGTTATTGTCCTGCCATTGCAGTCATGATGAAAA
Organism: Lophius americanus; assembly: GCA_037951165.1. Classification (NCBI taxonomy): domain Eukaryota; kingdom Metazoa; phylum Chordata; class Actinopteri; order Lophiiformes; family Lophiidae; genus Lophius; species Lophius americanus. The sequence continues at coordinate 5,801,041 of JBBDHG010000039.1, read as the reverse complement.
TGAAAACCATCCAATCTGACAAGTCTGTGTTCGGATTACGAGCTCCACCTGTCCCTGGAGGTCCGAGGCGACCCGGCTTCAAAGAAAAGGCCTTCATGCGTCTCCAGATCCAAGAAAGGCAAAGAAGGTTCCTCCTTTGTTCTCGCTGCCTCACACTGATTCCTCAGTCCTCTCATACTTTTTGGCGTCCTAAGTCTGCAGGCCCAGCCTTCTTTAAATTCAATTAAATCCTTTTATTGATCCTAGTTAGTCATTCGGTGTTTAATGACTTCAGTTTCTCCATTACAGTCCCCAGAAGACAGCCACTCCCTCTTTCCTCTCTCGCCTTTATAATGAAAGGCAACAAACAATTTATATACTGCAAAGGTCATTATTTATTTTAAATCTGTCTAGGATTTATGGTCTGCAGTTGGGAAAAGGCTGCAGGACTATTTTATATAGAACAAGTTATAAATACGCTAGACTACAATGAAGAAGCTGACGGTATGGACTGGGTTTAAGTCCTGACCCGAGGCTGTTTGTGGTGGGTTCTGGGTTTTTTCTCCCCGTGTTGGCGTGGGTTCCCTCCGGATATAATATTTACTGATCGGCCCAAACCACCTATAATTCTATAATTCTAATATTTAGGGCCCATTTTTCTGCCAAAATAGCTCCGTGATGTCAGGGTGATCTGACACCTGTCTGTCAGAACCAACATTCATTCATCAGCAATTCATGCTATGGTGGATTTTCTATTGGTTCGGACAACACGGGTCGGCCTTCACTCCACACTCGCATCCTTGAACATCGAGTGGCCCGAACCCTGTCGCCGGATCACCATTCAACCTTCCTCAGACCACTTTGGTAGGTATTAATTCAGACCCAGAACATCCAACAATGTTCTCTGACCCAGTTGTCTAGCCACTGCAAGTCGGTCCTTTTTCAAAGTCACTCACGTCCTCATATTTTTCCATTTTACCAATTTGCGATCTTTCGGGTTCTCCCTTTTGGGGTCGTCACCTGTCCGGTGCACCATGTTGTTTTGTATAAATGCAATGGATTGGCAATGGCGGGTTTGACTCGTTCCAATTTTGAAACCGCAACGGAGGCAGTAACAGAGGTGTATCAGACATTTTCCATGAATGGGAGGCGAAAAGGGTTTGACGCTTTGATGGTGCATTATCCAGGCAGCTCACAACAGGAAGTCTCAAAAGAAATAGCACCTTGTAGAAGTTAGCAGCTAGTACAGGTTAGCAGGTAGCAGTGGAAGCTAACTCAATGAAGAAAGGAAATAATATATTTTTTTAACTGCGGAGAGAGGGCAGCATCTGGGACACATGGGAGTAGGTGTCGCATCGCCGTGCCAAACGTTACACCCCTCTTGTTTGCAGAACCCTGCCTTAATCTTTTCTTTTTTTTTTTTAAAACCTCCACACTCTTTGTAAACAAATGCACCTTAAAGAGGAGCCTTCATCGTGTTATCTCGGTTTAAAAAGGGCTTGAGAGTTTCCTCTCACGTACGTTCACCGGTACAAAAATCGATAAAAATTTAATGCCAAAGTAAGTCATTCTGGTTTTTACGCAAATTCCAGCGTTGAGATGTTTCCTCATCATTTCCCGTCGTACGCTTGTAAAATAGCCCAAACTCTTCCAATGCAAATCCAGGAAGAAAAAACATACATCACTCAAGTATCTGGAAGCCGATCAACGTGAGAATTCATACGAGAGCGCATGAATCAAGTCATGTGCGCTGAGTTATCGCAGTTTCTGCCTGGACAGGAAGCCGCCGTCGGTGAGGACGGACTTTAGACCGTTAACCGGTGAGTGTGACTCATGTCTCTCCTCCAGGCCCGATCAGCCACACGGGGGATTCTCAACCTATTAACACAAGTGGACAGCTTGAGTAAACATCGGAACCTCTTGGTCAAGGCCCGTCTTTATCCCGGCTTTGATTTGAGTTCTCGCGGGCGCGAGCGCGCGTGTGATCGTCCGACGAAGCTTCCGGGATGTGGCCGCGATCCTGCCGAGCGTGAAGCAGCAGCCCCGGGCCTCGGCGAGCAGCTGTCAGAAGGCTCCAGAGACGGAAAGAAAGCCACTCGCCCTGCCCCCAACTTCACCAGCCTGCTCGCTCCGACTACAGGCGCTGAAGAGGGGGGATGGGCTTCTCATGCAGTGACATACAACGGGGCGAAACCCTGAGCCTCTCCACGGCGTCTCTGCATCGCGTTAGATTTAAAGATACGCAACGATCTCAATGCGGGTTTTTTTCCCAAATAGTTCTCTTCGGGTACTTTGTGTCATTTCTTCTGTGATGCCCCATCTTGTCCCTCGTCTTCCTCTCCTCACGCTCAACCTCCATTGTCCTCTCACTGTAATTATCTCCTCTACATAAGCCAGGTGAGGCTTCCTTCAGGGATTTGAACCACCAGCGTGCCGCTGAGGAAGGAATACGGTTTGACGAAAGACAAAAAAGTGACAACATAATGTTGACTGGAGGAAAGTAACTGATGGCTGAACACTGGAGAACGTTAGCAGTGAAGAAACGGAGTAAAAAACACAAACGAGCAATTTACTGATATTACTGTATCACAGTTTGTGGTACTTATTTCAACAAACTGTGATACTGTGAGCCACATAGGGGACACAGCTAGTGTACCTCTAGTGCCGGTCCCAGGCCCGGATAAATGGGGAGGGTTTCATCACAAACCCCACAGACCCCTGAAGGGAACAGCCCACCAAACTGTGATACCACTGAGGTTGTTGTTAGCTGTTAGCGATGGCTAACGCGTGTGCTGAGGTTGGTTGTAGAAATCGGTCCAAAGTCTTGATATTGATTTATCATCAGGAATCCTGGATAAAGGGTCGGGGGTTAGGATTCGGGTTAGGGTTGTCAAAGTCCGGTTTACTGAACACGCCTTTTGGCTTTAACAAACGGAAACGGTTTTAGATGCATATTAATACAACAACGTTCTCAATGCCAATGTCACGGCGAGCAGTCGCTAATTTTTTCACGCTTTTGGTGGCAGAAGTGGGAATCATGGGAAAATGTGAGGTAAAGGAAAGTTGTCTACTGGATGCAGAGAAGAAGGGCCGGACCCGCTCATCGTCTTCCTCCTTGTGTGTAAATTAGTAGTGATTTGGGTTTTTTTCAATAGGAATTTTATACATATCAGAGAATATTCACGCTTTTTATGCCGTTTATATAAATATGTTATGTCTGTATGTGTGTGCATATATTAATAATAATATATATATATATATATATATATATATATATATATATATATATATATATATATATGTATATATTTAATGTCTGTTAAAGACGTAAAGATTTAAAGTTAAGTTGTTTGTGATTGCGTCATAAATAACATTTAAACTCATTTCATCCTGAAAGAGCGCTTTTAATTTAACACATCTCCCTAATAGCTGCTGGTATCAAAATATTTGGATCTCAGCATGAAGGAGGGTCGACTTTCTGGTTCTCCTCGGGTCTTGTTTAAATTCTCTGGTGTTGGAGTGTTAGACAACGGTTTCATTAACACACTCACCATGAAGCCTCATATTTATATGAAGACATTATTCACTCAGAAGGTAGAGCGACAGACGACTCTATCATTTCATTATCACATCAGCCTGTCCTCAAGAATCTCCACTGGCTCCCTGTCCTCAAGAACCTCCACTGGCTCCCTGTCCTCAAGAACCTCCACTGGCTCCCTGTCCTCAAGAACCTCCACTGGCTCCCTGTCCTCAAGAACCTCCACTGGCTCCCTGTCCTCAAGAACCTCCACTGGCTCCCTGTCCCCAAGAACCTCCACTGGCTCCCTGTCCTCAAGAACCTCCACTGGCTCCCTGTCCTCAAGAACCTCTACTGGCTCCCTGTCCTCAAGAACCTCCAATGGCTCCCTGTCCTAAAGAACCTCCGCTGGCTCCCTGTCCTAAAGAACCTCCACTGGCTCCCTGTCCTCAAGAACCTCTACTGGCTCCCTGTCCTCAAGAACCTCCACTGGCTCCCTGTCCTCAAGAACCTCCACTGGCTCCCTGTCCTCAAGAACCTCCACTGGCTCCCTGTCCTCAAGAACCTCCACTGGCTCCCTGTCCTCAAGAACCTCCACTGGCTCCCTGTCCCCAAGAACCTCCACTGGCTCCCTGTCCTCAAGAACCTCCACTGGCTCCCTGTCCTCAAGAACCTCTACTGGCTCCCTGTCCTCAAGAACCTCCAATGGCTCCCTGTCCTAAAGAACCTCCGCTGGCTCCCTGTCCTAAAGAACCTCCACTGGCTCCCTGTCCTCAAGAACCTCTACTGGCTCCCTGTCCTCAAGAACCTCCACTGGCTCCCTGTCCTCAAGAACCTCCACTGGCTCCCTGTCCTCAAGAACGTCCACTGGCTCCTTGTCCTCAAGAACCTCCACTGGCTCTTTGTCCTCAAGAACCTGCAATGGCTCCCTGTCCTCAAGAACCTCCACTGGCTCCCTGTCCTCAAGAACCTCCACTGGCTCCCTGTCCTCAAGAACCTCTACTTAATGCCTGTCTTCAAAAACCTCAACTTCCTGCTTGCCCACAAGCGCCTCCATTATCCCTTGTCCTCAAGATCCTGCCCTTGCTGCCTGACCTCAAGAACCTCCACTGGCTCCCTGTCCTCAAGAACCTCCACCGGCTCCCTGTCCTAAAGAACCTCCGCTGGCTCCCTGTCCTAAAGAACCTCCACTGGCTCCCTGTCCTCAAGAACCTCTACTGGCTCCCTGTCCTCAAGAACCTCCACTGGCTCCCTGTCCTCAAGAACCTCTACTGGCTCCCTGTCCTCAAGAACCTCCACTGGCTCCCTGTCCTCAAGAACCTCCACTGGCTCCTTGTCCTCAAGAACCTCCACTGGCTCCCTGTCCTCAAGAACCTCCACTGGCTCCCTGTCCTCAAGAACCTCCACTGGCTCCCTGTCCTCAAGAACGTCCACTGGCTCCTTGTCCTCAAGAACCTCCACTGGCTCTTTGTCCTCAAGAACCTCCAATGGCTCCCTGTCCTCAAGAACCTCCACTGGCTCCCTGTCCTCAAGAACCTCCAATGGCTCCCTGTCCTCAAGAACCTCCAATGGCTCCCTGTCCTAAAGAACCTCCGCTGGCTCCCTGTCCTAAAGAACCTCCACTGGCTCCCTGTCCTCAAGAACCTCTACTGGCTCCCTGTCCTCAAGAACCTCCACTGGCTCCCTGTCCTCAAGAACCTCCACTGGCTCCCTGTCCTCAAGAACGTCCACTGGCTCCCTGTCCTCAAGAACCTCCACTGGCTCCCTGTCCTCAAGAACCTCCACTGGCTCCCTGTCCTCAAGAACCTCTACTTAATGCCTGTCTTCAAAAACCTCAACTTCCTGCTTGCCCACAAGCGCCTCCATTATCCCTTGTCCTCAAGATCCTGCCCTTGCTGCCTGACCTCAAGAACCTCCACTGGCTCCCTGTCCTCAAGAACCTCCACTGGCTCCCTGTCCTCAAGAACCTCCAATGGCTCCCTGTCCTCAAGAACCTCCACTGGCTCCCTGTCCTCAAGAACCTCCACTGGCTCCCTGTCCTCAAGAACGTCCACTGGCTCCTTGTCCTCAAGAACCTCCACTGGCTCTTTGTCCACAAGAACCTCCACTGGCTCCCTGTCCTCAAGAACCTCTACTGGCTCCCTGTCCTCAAGAACCTCCACTGGCTCCCTGTCCTCAAGAACCTCCACTGGCTCCTTGTCCTCAAGAACCTCCACTGGCTCCCTGTCCTCAAGAACCTCCACTGGCTCCCTGTCCTCAAGAACCTCCACTGGCTCCCTGTCCTCAAGAACGTCCACTGGCTCCTTGTCCTCAAGAACCTCCACTGGCTCTTTGTCCTCAAGAACCTCCAATGGCTCCCTGTCCTCAAGAACCTCCACTGGCTCCCTGTCCTCAAGAACCTCCACTGGCTCCCTGTCCTCAAGAACCTCTACTTAATGCCTGTCTTCAAAAACCTCAACTTCCTGCTTGCCCACAAGCGCCTCCATTATCCCTTGTCCTCAAGATCCTGCCCTTGCTGCCTGACCTCAAGAACCTCCACTGGCTCCCTGTCCTCAAGAACCTCTACTTAATGCCTGTCTTCAAAAACCTCAACTTCCTGCTTGCCCACAAGCGCCTCCATTATCCCTTGTCCTCAAGATCCTGCCCTTGCTGCCTGACCTCAAGAACCTCCACTGGCTCCCTGTCTTCAAGAACCTCCACCGGCTCCCTGTCCTAAAGAACCTCCGCTGGCTCCCTGTCCTAAAGAACCTCCACTGGCTCCCTGTCCTCAAGAACCTCTACTGGCTCCCTGTCCTCAAGAACCTCCACTGGCTCCCTGTCCTCAAGAACCTCCACTGGCTCCTTGTCCTCAAGAACCTCCACTGGCTCCCTGTCCTCAAGAACCTCTACTTAATGCCTGTCTTCAAAAACCTCAACTTCCTGCTTGCCCTCAAGCGCCTCCATTATCCCTTGTCCTCAAGATCCTGCCCTTGCTGCCTGACCTCAAGAACCTCCACATCCGTGGTCAAAAAGAACCATATTTGTTTTTAGAGACAGACGGATAGATAGATAGATAGACAGACAGACAGACAGACAGACAGACAGACACATAGACAGTCAGATAGATAGATAGATAGATAGATAGATAGATAGATAGATAGATAGATAGATAGATAGATAGATAGATAGTTAGTTAGATAGATAGATAGATAGATAGATAGACAGACAGACAGACAGACAGACAGACAGACAGACAGACAGACAGACAGACAGATAGATAGATAGATCGTACACGTTTACTTTGGCCATGATTTACATTCAAAAGCACGAGCGAGGCTTTTTCTGAGTGTGATCCATGAACAGGAAATTCCAGCAGGCATTTCTCACTTACCACACATCTGTGTCAGCTGAGCTCCCATTTAGCCACGACCCAGAGCAGACACAGAAAGAGAAAGAGAGAGTCATCATGAGTCACATCACCTCTCTGTAACGTTTTGTGAGTTTTTGTGAGTCAGAGGTTGTGCCTAAATCACAAGGCAGTGCTATTCCTTTGAAAGTTTGAACAAAAACGGTACTGATTCAAAGGAAATCAATTGGTGCTTGTTGGGTACCTGACAGACAATCTGGCTGTTACCAAAGCTGGAAAGAGAAAACAAAACTCGCCCTGCAAACCTGTAGGTGTGGCTATATGTTAAACTCAGTGAAGGAAAAGTCTTCTGTAGTACCTAATGTAACTGCCCTTAACTGAAGCTTAGCTCACACCGTTTAAACCAGACATGTGACTGAACCGGGCAGCACAGTGCCATAGTGAGTAGAACCTTTGGGTTCCAATGGTTTGGGTGGGTTCTGTCCGAGAACCCCAGCTACCTCCCACGGTTCAGAAACTTGCAGTATAGGTGAGCTGGGGACTCTAACTGCCTGTAAGGGTGAATATTTGCACGGGTGGTTGTTTGATTACGCAACAAGGTTTTAGCTTAAAATGGGAAAGTTATTTCTTTGACTTTCAAAAATTTCATCATGTGATCACATGTTGAGAATAAAGTCAGGATTCAGAGTTGGAAGTCTGAATTCTGAGAATAAAGTCAGGATTCTGAGTTGGAAGTCTGAATTCTGAGAATAAAGTCAGGATTCTGAGTTGGAGTCTGAATTCTGAGATTTAAGTCAGGATTCTGAGTTGGAAGTCTGAATTCTGAGAATAAAGTCAAAATTCAGAGTTGGAAGTCTGAATTCTGAAAATAAAGTCAGGATTCTGAGTTGGAAGTCTGAATTCTGAGATTTAAGTCAGGATTCTGAGTTGGAAGTCTGAATTCTGAGAATAAAGTGAGAATATTGTTTTCGCCTCAGGGTTGAACAGTTCCTGTCTGTCAAAGCACTTTGCAAACAATCTTTTTTAAAATACATAAATAAAGTTTATTATTATTATTATTATTATTATTATTATTATTATTATTATTATTATTATCACCCATAAAAGGGCTGAAATATGCGCCCTCAACCATTCCGCGCTACCTTATTCCGTTGCCTCAGCCGTTGCTATGGTTGCCGCTCAGAATCTTGAGTATTTATGCCTTTGAGCGATTTCTCCATGTGTTTGCTGCTAATAATTATTTTCTCTGTGCTCAGGAGCCCCGCGCCAACTCCCTCGTAAGTCTTGATTGCCCATCTTTTATCATTCGCAGCTACTCTGACAGCTCAAGCCTCAGGCGGATCCGACCCCATTCAATCCCTCAGGCGACGGCCGGCCTCCCGCGCTCTCCCAGCACACCCGTTTTAAAGGACAATAAACTCACTTCTAAACGTCTGCTCAGTCAATCTGTTTCTGGCTCCAAACATAAAACTCAAAGGTAACCGAACAAGCCGTGCTTATAGCATTGAGTAACCCTCACTGCTTTTATTACCCAGCAGTGTTCGTATCGTAATACGCATCGCATGTTGAGCATGATGAGGGCGAGATCTCAGGATCTCAGGCTCTCTCTCTCTCTTAATCTAAAACATATAGCATTGTATTTTATTGTAATAATCTGCTTTTGTTCAATAAATTACTTTATTTAAACTGCTGAATTAGTCTTATGCTGCCATCCCCGACAGTAAAGGTATATCCCAGAAAAGTCCCCAGTCCCCTGTGTTGCACAAGTAATCCCCCTTCATTGAACTCAAATTAATTGTGAATGTCCACAGAATATTTTGTGTAAAAATGTTTTTTTTAAAACCCTCAAAGTGATTAAACATGAACTACTAGAGTAAAATAGAACGATTAGGAAGTTATGTCCGAAATACAATGTGTTCTTTTTTCCAAAAGCTCCCCCTAGTGAGTAAAATATGAACTACTAGACACAAAACATGATATTTACGAGAAAAATCTCCTTAAATCAATTCATTTGGACTTAATTTGGCCTAAATCAGCTAAATGATTGAGAAATTATGGCCCGAAACCTTTCGCGGATAAAGCTCCCCCTAGTGTCTGAAATATAAAACCAACCTTTTCCAAAAGCGCTCCAGTTCTTCCTCACAATAAGGTCTACGAAGGAACGAAATTTAAAAATCATCCGTCAAAAAGCTTTCGAGTTATCGTGTAAACGCAAAGGTTTGATGATTCCATAATATTCTTGACTTCTGTGTAAACGCAAAAGTTTTGCGGCGGTAGCGATGATGATTCCATAATATTCTTGACTTTTCGGGGAGATAAATATGAAACATCAGGAGACACTATGAACTCTAGCAGTATTACACCTATACATTTAGGTTATGCTTAATTAATTGCTCTTTCGGGGGGAATAGAAACACTATTGTGAACGGATATATTGACTCAAGAGAGAAAATGCGCCGTTGTCCTTCCTTCTGCCGCTAACAGGACTCCAAAGTCAAATTCCCTGCCAGCAGCCGAGCGCAGAAGGATGAGCAAAAGTTCCCATCCAGTCGTGGTATTTTGCAATAATCTGAAACTAACCCAGAGCAGATGAATCCCCTGAGGCTCATGTGAAATACAATGCAGGCCATGCCCACATTTCGTCGTGCATTTACACGTTAACGAGATGACATTTCATTACGTTGAAACCTTCGACAGATCGCAGCCACAAGCACGAGTAGGGCGGGAGCAGCCGCGCTCTGGGGTCAGAGGGTTCTCGCTACACGCTTTGATCAGAGTGTCTTAATGTATAACTCATTGCGCCGTCTGTCATATCTCATCTCGCTGCTGTGTATTCCCCTCCACGCTATCACACATGCTCACATTCCAGTCAGGAGGGGGTTTAGCTCTGAGTGAGCCAATAATCAAACTTTTTCCCATGAAGGACTCTGTGTCAGGCAGAAATCACACGGTGGAACCCCCCCCCCCCCCCCCTTCTTCTCATAAGACACTTATGGACGGAGTTAAGCGGAAAAACTGAGCTGACGTTGTTTTTCTTCATGCTGAATGACGTTTTCCCATCGAACGTGGAGAAAAGTTTAGGAGTTCTCAAATGAAAATGTGTCGGCGGATCCTAATCTGTCTTTGGTCAACGTTTAACTGCTTCCCTTTAACAGATACGTTCAAAATCTGTTCAAATGAACAGATTTCCTCCCTCTCTGTCACCACATACAAACTGGCCCGCCCCAAATATAGGTTTCAGTATCCCAGATCCAGATTATGAAGCAGATCCTGATCCAGGCGGTTTTAGTGGTAGAGCATCATGAGATGTTCAAGCCTGGGTATTTATTTTACACTCCTGTTTGTTTGTTTGTTTGTTTGTGAACAAGATTACAGCAAAACTACGGCCCGGATTTGCATGAAATTTTACCCAGAGGTAGGTTTCGGCATAGTCTAGATGTTATTAAAGTTTGGTGATGTCACGTGTTTTTGAAATGAAATAAAAGACAAGAAAAGACTCGAAGAGATCGCAAACCTCCGCCAAAGCACAACAGAACCCAAGGTTTAGGAAAAATTCATACGTATTTCTCCATTAATGTCTGAGTCATCGCCAGCCTCTAAATCTATCGACAACTCCAACAAACTGTCGCTCGTCTCCACTTCAGCATCTCTGTACAGCCCACTGGGCCCCCTGCTCCTCACACAGAGGAACATCAAAGAATTAAAGGAACTCTTGAAACTGAGTCCCCAGCTCTACCCCGCTAAAAACATTGATTTTTAGCGGGGTAGAGCTGGGGTTCAGCGGGGTACACCGATCCATTTGATTCATTTGGAATCAAAAGGATCTGGGGGCTCGGTGGGCTGAACAGAGACGCTGAAGGAAAAGGGGCATGCGAAAACAAGCTACAGAGTATTTGAGAGATACTGAGAGGGTTTGTTGGAGTTGCTGGTAGATTTAGAGGCTGGCAATAACTCAGATATCAGACTATCGTAAACCTTTGCGACTGGTTTGCGCTCTCCGAGCAGTTTTGGAAAAGGGCTGGATACAAGTGTGCTGAATCATCCCCCCTCTCTGTGAAGACACCACAGGAGGGTGCGTGAATGCCGGGGCGTGGCGATGAGTGGACGCTGAACGACTCTGGGTATGAATAATTGGAAGTGAATGGGCTGAAAATGACAGATAATGGGAGCAGAGGGGAAGCAGATGTAAAGTTTTACAGTGACAACATGCCGCCTTGCTGATTGGAAACATGACAAAATGCTGGTCGCTTTGACTTAGGGAGTAAATACGCAGAGTCAGTGGGATAAGGAGAGAACAGAGAGAGTGAGCGAGAGAGAGACTTGTCGGAGATTGAGCCTATAGAGGGTTTTATTACAAAGCTTCATTTCCCATTAGTCTTGGTATTTATTGTATTATGTCTGGTATGTCTTGATATTTGGCCTTTCAAAGCGCTTTTCCATGTGTTCCTCAATATCTGTCTACTTAAAAATCACAGCCGGCCGCCAACAGAAAAACATATTAGCCAAAGCGGAAATGGACATTCCAAGAACACTGACTCAAAGACGGTGAGTCACATGGTCCTCCTGTTCTTCACTGTGAACCGTTCATTCATCATTCATCCCAGATTGAAGTCTGGGTCAAGGATCCTTCATGGAAAATGTCTGTGTGTGTGTGTGTGTGCACTGTCAGCATGTGACAGATAATGCATCAGGGTTTTAATGTGTGTGTTTAGAGTTAATACTGACATGCAAGAGTCAAATAGATAGAGTCAGATGAAATAAGACAAAACAGAAGAAATACACTAGTTACTCATAATATACTCATACTTGATGATGATGATGTATGATGATACATACTCATAATTATCTCTAATTATCTCTAATTATCTTTGTCTGAGGTATACCCACGAGAACGCGGATTTGGATTAATGCCGATCACAACTATTCCAGCGATCATTTTCAAATTTTATGCCCCGGAAAAAGTCACACATGAGCAAAATGCTCGGGTCCCGGGGCCACATTTTTCCCGCAGTTGTATGTTTTTGACTCTAGGGGGAACTTTATTTGTGTAGCTGTTAACGTTACTTTTACTCCGATATGTTTACGCTGAACAGTCTACAGCCCAAAACTGATCCGGATGCACAAAAAAACAATACCTCAACACGGAAGCAATATGGTGGGCAATAAAGTTAGTTTGAACGCTTGTGTTAATAGTGATGTTTTTAGTGTTTATAGTGTTTTTATAGTGTTTATAGGGATGTTTTTCGTGTTTATAGGGATGTTTTTTGTGTTTATAGTGATGTTTTTAGTGTTTATAGGGATGTTTTTAGTGTTTATAGTGTTTTTATAGGGATGTTTTTAGAGTTGATAGTGTTTTTACAGTGTTTATAGGGATATAGTTAGTGTTTATAGTGATGTTTTTAGTGTTTATAGGGATGTTTTTAGTGTTTATAGTGATGTTTTTAGTGTTTATAGTGCTGTTTTTAGTGTTTATAGTGCTGTTTTTAGTGTTAACAGGGATGTTTTTAGCGTTTTTATAGTGTTTATAGTGTTTTAATTGTGTTTATAGGGATGATTTTCATATCAAAAGTGACTCCCACCAGCGATGTTGATGGAAGATAGCATCAAAGATGACGACAAAATCGCATTAATTTTCTATCTGGCGGTTCGGATTGAGGTCGCATTGGAAAAGAATCGGACCTGTGTCTGATTTAGGATCACATACTGAGTTGGCCCAAATCAGAACTGGAAAAGATAAGATACCATGTGGTTTGTGTTGTTCATACTGGCAAGAAAAAGTCACATATGAGCCAAAATCATCAGACTTGTTCCACATTATCCCTTCAGTGTGAAAGCAGCTGTGGACCATAGCGTGAGGAAGAACTGGATTGATTTTGGGAACGGTGAGTTGCTCATTTCTGACTGTAGGGGGAGCTTTATCTGAGTTATCTGAGTGAGACTGAGTTTAAGTCTACAATTTCTCAACAGTTGGTCCAATTTAGTCCAAGTTTAGTGCATATAAAAGGAGTCTAGGAGATTTAGCTTGTATTTATCATATTTCACTCAAACAGTTCATATTTTACTCACTAGAGGGACCTTCTTTTTTTTTTTTTTACCAAAAACGCAATTTCTCAAACAGCCGTTATTCCGATTTAGTCCAAATTCCGTGAATGTGACTGGACTCAAGGAGATCCAGAGCGTGACCCGGTTCACTTGCACTAGTAAACTCCATCCCGACACTTAAACGGGCAGCTCTGCAGTTGTTTTGGAGAATAATATAGCAGGTCAGATGTTGTGGTGTACTGGCGGGTGGTGTCCGACTGATTATATAGTGGACCACCTGTGCCAAAAATGCAATGGCTAATTCTTTTTGTCCCCCACACAACGTTTTTGTTGTGCCTGCACCGCCTCCATTACCTCACTAATCCTGGACCATTAACATTACTGGAGCCTCAGATGGCTTCAACAACTTTCACCGCTAAACCCACCGCAATGTAATTTGGAAGGGGGGGGTGTGATGGTGATGGGGTCTCACATGCCTGAGAGGGTGTCTGTGTGAGGTTAACAAGATCCCGGGGATTAGCGCCTTTTGGTAAGGGGAGAGAACTGTGCCGCTACTGGGGCAAAAATGAGAAGGGTTTAAGTCAGGATATCCACTTCATTATCACGCTCTCTATTTGAGGGTCCGGTTACTGTTTTGGTTCACATCCACTAATCTCACACTGGGCAGTGTCTTTTTTTGTTTGTTACCAATCTCTTCTATACAGCCGGATTATCTAAAAAGTCATGTTGGGTTCTGCAGGGTTTGATATTTCACAGATCTGAGATTCTGATAACTTCTGTGCTGGTCTCATGGTCCCTGTGTGGTTTTATTAGTTCACAGGGGGTTTTCTCTGTTTCGTGGTCTAGGGCACTGATCAGATCTCCAAAACCCAGTCAACGGTCCCGTAAGGCTGAAGATCTTCGATTATGAACTGTCTGTGTTCCGAGTTCGTGACGAGTTTCAGCCATCAGTGGTTCCATGTTTGAACTTTGACTTGTCACCGTCTCCGATTACGATGACGGATAAAGTTTTTTCAGATGCCCTAAGACAGCTGAATATGTCTTTAAGCGTTTGTAAAGCGCCGTTTTTTTTTCAAAGGGCTTATTTCAATAAAACTTAAAACAAAGTCAGGTTTTTCTGTTCCATAAAATAAGTTAAATAGTTAAAATTAAGCTAATATGGTAACTTATACTGTTGAAAAAAAACCTTTAATGTCCTCACCAAGAAAAAAAACATGGCAAAAGTATTTTATTTCTTTGTGGCGTTTATTAATTCATTATAAATGAAATGAAATAAAATGACAAAATATGATGGTTAAGCATGTTTTTAAACAGAAATAAAAAAAATCTGACATTAAATTATTTCATGATGAAGTTTTGCATTTCATGGAAATGTTTAGTTTTAATAAGTTAACGCATGTTTTTAAAAAGGAATTTCACCCTTATTTTTTTTTTCCTGCTCCTATCAAGTAACATAATTCTGTTTAGTGCTGAAAAGCTTTAATACACTCAAAAAATGGAATGAAACTTTCTCCATAAGCTCACTTAATGCCCACTCCTCAGAGGCCCCCTTTGAGCCCTGGAGTCCCTCAAGGCTCCATTCTTGGCCCCTTACTCTTCAGCACACATACATGCTGCCACTGGGTCATATTATAAACAGGTTGAGTTTAGTGGGTCACATTTTCCAATAAGAAATAGTGACCTTAAATGTGCTCAACCAAACAGTTGAGCAGGGTATTTTAAATTAAGCTAGTTTAAGTCCGGCTCACCGCCCCATTTTTCGTGGAGCTCTGACCCAACAGAGAAAATTTATGATTCCACCGCTGAGCCGGACTGATGAGCTGCCATATGACTGTCGACCACAATTAGTCCAAAAAATGACACATTAGCAGAAAATCCTCTTCAATAAATAAACTTGACAACAAGCTTCCCATCAAGGCAGCTCAGTTTCTCCATGATGTCACCGCCAATAAAAGAAACAGTCCCGTGACAGCCTGACCCTCGTAAAACGATTGTTAGCATCTAAGTACTCGGAATCCCATTTCTCTTTATCCAGACCTACTCCCCGATAAACACGCCACGTCTTCCCAACGAGCCGTATTAACCTAAGTCAAGTAGGGTTTTTGTAATCCTGCTGACGGATAGACAGACAGACGGCGAGAAGTTTAGGCAAATCTTCAACAAAGTCGAGTTAGGGGCCAAATCAAGGTGAATGCGACTGCGAGTGTAATTTATGTTTTTTCCCGTCAGCAACCTCCAATAAATGAGACTCAACAAGGATGTCACATCTTAAATCCTTAAGATCGTGTTATTAGACATTATTATTTTGGTCATTTTGGTCATTTTGGTCCACATTACTGTTGGTCTCAGTCGTTACAGTTCATGCTGGATGGAAAACTCCTCAACATCATTTCATTTATCCAGATCATTTCAGAACAGGTCTTTACTTAGTTTTAGTGAAACTGTTTTTTACTCAGTTTAAAATTATACAAATGTTATCTTTCTAGTAAAACCTGTCTCTTTGACAAACAGTATTCAGATATATATACAGAGAGCCTCTTCTAGGATATAATGTAACCTGGCTTATATATAAATAATACGTGACGTGTACCACATGTTAAAGGCGTCACAGTTCGATCGTGTTTAAATTAAAAAAAAAAACCTGTCGGTACCTCAGAGGGGTTTTTCTCTGACTAACGTGACATCATTACCAAAGAGCAAACATTAAGTTATAAGTGAGGCGGTGATGTGCTTTTAAACTTACCAGAAATGTTACGTAAAATGTATATATATATAATATATCAAACGACGTAAGGTTAAAAGCAGAAATTCCTCTTTGCGCGCTTTTATTCTGAAAATCCGGATCCACCAATGACCACTTTAACAGAAGTCTACCTCCTCTTTAATTACTTAATTCAGTGTTGCATGAAACGTGAAGTCGGGGGGTCCGATCCACTGTCTTTGTTGGGGGACTTTTGGCGTCAGCAGAAATTGCTGATTATAAAATCGATGTCTTTAAAAGTTTTCAAACGGTTTGAATTTTGTTCAGCGTCGGTAGAAGACGGCTCCCGATGGTTTGTCTCGGACGTGTTTGTAAAGATCGGTATTTTCTTACTTCCCAGCTTAATTCTTTGAGTGTTGGTTTGCTCAGTCACAGAATTAAATCTTTATTTGACAGGGCCGTTTACTCGCAGTCTTTCTTCCGATTTTATTCGGAAAAAAAGGGGCCCATGTAAACCCACATAATGTCCTTTATTCTGCCACACGCTATTGTTTTTGTTTATTCCCACTGTAGTTGCAGCCCAAGTGACAATCATGGGAATTGTGACATGAAGTCAAGAAGTCTCTAGGGAGTTTTTTTTTGTTGCCTGGGGGGAATCTCCCCTCACTAACTTGAATTATTCCAGTTTTAGGAGTTGCTGAGTTCGAAGAATTATCGTAAAACACCGTCATGAAACATTTGTGATTATTTTGGCCGTCTTTTCAATCCAGCTGCGACCTGATTCGCAGTCGTCCGTTTGTGGTGGGGTGGTTAACTCAGGACAGACGGTGTACCAGCTCAGAGTGAACGCTGGTTTTTACCCTTTCACACTGGATAAAAGACAGATTTCTTTTTTGTGCAGTCTGAAATGGGAATAAAAGAAATAACATGTGAAATAACTCCGCTAATAAATACAATTATGCCTGAAGTAATTCCTCTCCTTTCTAAAGCACAAGAGGAGTGACTCTCAGTGCTTTGGGGTCTACACAAATAATCTGAACTCAGCCCTCTGGAAGAAAAAAAAACAGATCTGGGCTCAGTTTGCGGTTAAGGCCAGGAGCTTATTTGCTTATTGTAAGTTGGAGCAGCTAGGTTTATATAACTTCCACCTCCTGAGGTGTGGAAACTGTTGATTCCACCGCATTTCTGTGCGAGCGTACAGATGTCTGCATTTCACCCGACCTCGGCGCTGTGCACGTAAAGCGAGTCTGTGTACCCTGAGATGTGAGAGCAAGAATGTTTGCTTCATACACTCCCTGCCTTCCCCTCATATTTGACATTCTTTGGCCTTGTATGGCAGATCAGCATCAGCTGCTGCTTGAGAGAAGAAGAAGAAGAAGAACCGCAACTTGTTAAGTCTGCTGCGAGCCGCTACCCTAAGCCAACACCCTGAGCGCAGCTCTCACTTCATATGCAGGTCCACAGCTGGAACAACACCCTGACATCTGCCGAGGGGTCCGCGCGAAACCCCTTTGAAGTGTTCTGCGCACTTTCATGTAGGCATAAATGATAACCGAGCATTGAAAATTACAAGCCCAGGCTCTCTGGTTGTGTCCTGGTCTCTTTCCCAACCCCTCTCTCTCTCTGCAGCATGAGCCACGATGAGTCAGGGTTTCAGACTTTGATTGCGGGTTGGGTTCCCACACAGAGGAAATGCCGATGTGTGCATTCTTACCCATATAGCTGCAGGGATATTATCTCCATATCTCCATGTGAGAGGCACAGACATTTTAAAGAGTGTTCCGTTCACCACTGTCCTGTCAAGGACTCTCTCTCTCTCTCTCTCTCAAGTGTAATCCTGGTCTGGAATTGCTGCTCCGTGTCTGAGACTGAGTTTTTTTCTGGGGCAACAGTTCCTTCTGGTGCGCTCTGAATAGACATGGAAACAGGCGACCGACACAACGATTCGGAAAGGTTTAATTCGGATAGGAGAAAAGTTTCCCACGTAAACCCAACTAATGTTTATTCACTCATTTTGGATTTAAGGTAACGCCATCAGGCTGACTGGTTCTTGGTTGAAAGGATGACTCCGGTTCATCATCCGAGTAAAATATGCGAATATCCATAGTGTTGATGAGTTCAAATTCTCACTGGGTAGCTGACTGAAGGTTATTTATTTACATTTACAAGCAAACAAACTTGCACTTACGATAAAAACATTGACGGAACCTCAATTTTTAAGTTCGGTCGCTCATTATATCCCTGAAAAGTTCTGGAATCGACATCGCCGCCGCGTCCGCTGCAGGTTCTTCCGTAGATCCTTTTCAATTTCATAGATCATTTTCAAATTTTGCACCCTCAAGCACCATGGTGCGAGGAAGAACTTCAGTGATTTTGGGAAAGGTCCGTTGTATATTTCCAACATTAGGGCACAAGTTTTCAAGCCATAATTTCTCGGCCTCTGGTACTATCTAATCCAAATTGAGTGTATCTGAATCAACTCAAGTAGATCTATCTTGTATACATCATGTTTTTCTCTAATGGTTCATATCTAACTTAATACGGGGAACCGGATAAACATATAATTTAGAATAGTATAGTTTTCTACTGAAAGACAGGAGGTTGAGGAACGATACAAATTCAGTTAGTTTACAAAAGTATTAGCCGACTTTTAGTGTCACGTGGTCCGGTTGAAATTCTTCCTCCTTGTCAGGTCTTTATTGTCCGTACTCCTTCATCATCCGATGTTTTTGTCAGTGAAATCAGTGTCTAAAATGACATAAGAGAAGCTTTATACAGAATTAAAATTTTTTTGACGTATTAATAGCACATGGACTTAAGTTAAGGATGTTTGTTTTAGGGTGTTTACAACTCCCTTTTGTTATAGTTACAGTCCAAAGAGGTTGGATTTAATCCTTTAAGTTCACCTATAATCTCCTATTCCTTTCAAAAGCCTGATCCTCGCAAATAGGAAGGGGTTGTATTCCACCTATCCCGATCCTCCTCACCGTGAGCCTGAGCAAATACCAAAATATTCATATTTTGGTATTATCCCTCAGCGGCAGAAATGCTAGGTTCCCCTCCAGATACTTCTTTAACGGTTCTTCTTTACTATCTGATGTTAATCAATGTTCTGTGCTCAAGTCCAAAAGGTCCCACAAACGCAGTTGACGGCCGTCAGTTTTGACTTCACGGTTATAAAATGTTTTCATGTAACCCGTATTTAGTCTAAAGAATTTACACACATATATTTTGCATGTAATCGGTGGTATTGCTACTGAATGAAAACTGCTGAACATATAATCATGTTTAAAGATGAAAGGCTGTGTAACACCCGTGAAGAGATCGTGTTTCTGCAGAAACATGTCTTCCATGTCTTCCGACCCCGGTTGGAAGACATGGCCTTGGAAGTCAAGGGTGAAGTCAAGTATCAGAAGCTAAGAATTGGATTAAGTGTAATATAAATGATATCAAATGATATGTTTTTCATTGTTTTGATTGAACATGTTTAAGATATGTCCTTACACAGTTGTTATTTGAAATCTTACAGGTTCGATTGGAACAGAGAGTGAAAAAGAGAGAGAGGAGAGGCTTGCAAAGGGAAAATAAAAAGGATTCTTACAGGACAAAACGTCAGAGCGCGGTCTTGTTACCATCTGGAAGACGATTAGTGGACGTTTATGGGACTTTAGACCAGGTCTGTTAGTCTATCTAAAGGGAACAGCCCGAAAGAGGAAGACAAAGTTTAAGCAATTTTAAGCAATGTTCCTGACCAACAGCCTTATGGGTAAAGACCGCCAATCAGCCCTAACGTTCTAACCACTAGCAGGTGAAGTGAATCACAGTGATTATCTCAGTACCTCAGGATCCGGGAGTGTCTGGGATACATTAGGCAGCAAGCGAATATTTTGTCCTGACGTTAATGTGTTTTAAGCGGGTAGAATGGTCCAGTGTGGAAATCTAAGTAGACATGGACCAAAATGTGATGCTCCAGAACCGCAGGTCTTGTTGCGTATTTAAAGTCCGCAGTTGTTAGTCTCTACAAAGGCAGTCTAAAGAAGGACAGCTGATAAATAGGTACCGGGGACATCGGCGCCAAAGGCTCGTTGATGCTCGTGGGGAACAAAGGCTAGTCCACGTTTTCCAATTCCATATTTCAATAGTTTATTCAGCAATGTCTTCTAAATAAAGCATTCATTTATTTAGCGCAACTTGCTAAATAAATCAATGCTAGTTCTGACAGAAACGTTCCAGAACAATATTCATGTCAGCTCCACAAATACCAAAAAAGTTCTGTTACTCACTGATCTGGAAATCTGCCGCTCGCAGTCAGAGCGGGAGCAGATCCTGTGACCGCGGATGAAGTTTCATAGATGGATACGCGTGTGCAGGTATAAACGTGTGTGTTGTCTGCGCAGATGAAGCTTTACCTAACGGCGGCAGAGATGCACCCGGAGAATAAAATATATATACAGGGGGTCCCCGGTTACCGTGGAGACGACTTCAAGCATTCACCGGAGCATAAATTCAGAGAGCTTGAATTCTCTCCGGTGACATAAGTGTTGAGCGACCCTCCATAAATCCTTCTTTATTCACGCGTCGTTTGCTGAGGGCGATCCGCTCATAAAGACATGAGATTAATATTTCTGAACAGTGAGTCTTTAAATACATCTATTTGTATTCCAAAAGTGTAACCAACATCATCATATGACCTTCTTTTTTTTTTATATCAATAACTTAAGCACTCTAGGTGTTTTACATTAAAAGGGACTTAAAAAATAGTCTGGATTCTCTGGCAAGGCTGTGAGAAACAAATCATAGCCGTGCCAGCGGGCGTCGTTCTTCCACACGAGTTCAATTCTGGGTCAGAACATCAGGAGGCTGCCGTCAATAAAGAACCGCAGACACGTCGGATGTTTCTGCTTGGGCTAAGTCCTTTTCAAAAGACGTTCCCGAGGTTGTTTTTAATACAGGCTTTCAAAAAAATTGCAGAAGAAAAGTAAGAAATAATGAACTCTACAAGCACATCAAAGAAAAAACCGCCGGGCAACCACATCAGTCGTCGCCGCGGCAACGCGTCAACAATGGTGAAAACATGTCACAAACAAAACCCTTTTACATAGCGGCTTAAGAGATCTGATCGAATATAACACACCTGGTTCAACGTAGCTTTGGGTTCTGTCCATGCTAGGCTCAATGCTAAGTTCATTTGTCCGTTTTCGCGATGATGATTAACGTTTTCTTCAAAGTCACATGACTGGATGACCATGGAAGTTAAGCGAAGCCACGACGGCTGATCATGACATCATGATATGTTTGCGTGTTGTATCTGTTTTATTCACTAAATGAAGCCTTTAAAAAAACTCGTACGAGGACGCATCGCATTTAAGTGTCCTGCATAAACACTTCCGTTTCGTCTTGTGGCTTTCGCAGGTTTTTTTTCTTACTTTGTCGTGTTGTGGCTTTTGCAGCTTGCGCATGTTGTCAAGCTGATGGCTGCGTTCGCTCCTGTCTTTCCGAAAGGTCCAACCCCCTGCAAAGGCATGCAACCTGATTCGTAAAGGATTGTGTAAATGCAGCATTTTCTTTCTGATTAGGCGTCTTTCGGAAACTATTCCGATTTTAAACCCAGTGTTTCCTGCCACAGTGTTGTTAAAAACCACGAACCCCTAATCTGATATTTTGACATCCCTGGTCGTAAAAGTGGTAAAAAAAAAAAAAAAAAGGGTAGATGAGCGGATCTCCTCATGCGAGTGTTTGATTGATTGACCTCATTCATGACGTCATCAGTAGAAATCTGTTTTGAATGGATCGCCTGCGGAAGCCAAAAGTCAGGGGTTGGTCCGGTATGACCCTTAGTTGATCCTCCAGGTGACTAAATATGTGATTTGAAACACTCAGAAAAGTGAACGTTTCACGATATGTCCCGCGTGAGCGAGACAAAAGCTCGGTCCGTATAACGACATTCTGCACCGCCGCAGAGAGGCGACATATTTTTCTCCCCCACAACCCCCTCTGGCCGTGGCGGTGGTGTCTAACTGCCAGCTCGCGCTCTGACATGTTTTGCACTCATCTTATCCACACCTCTCAGAGACTGGTGACACCACAGGGAAGAAATCTATTCCTCTGACAGGAAAGAGCTGCATGTCATCCAGTGAGCACATGACTCTTCATGTGTTTGAGTGAATCAACCGTGATGACTGTTTCAGAGCACATTATGACCCCCACCCCCCCACCCCACCCCCGCCAGCCTGCTTCAAATCTAGCACAGTGTGTGTTTCGTTACCAGATCAAAACCATCATCCGTGTTTCTCTCCGTAGATGAAATGGAATATCTCACAGATCTGGCAGAGCACAAAGACGATACCATCAATCTCCTCCTCGCACGTCTGACATCACCTGTTAGGCACGGCTCGGTTATTCTGGGCGTGGATCACAGGGCTGCGACCTTTCAACACAATCAGCTGTCTACCTTGACGCCAGCTCGGTGACTCATGTGCAGTGGAATTGCACAGGAGGATGATAAGGAAGAAATGAGAGGAAGTGTCACCCAGTGAAACTGGGCACAAAACTCAAGCTTCAACTGTATGACTTCTAGTTTTTCTTTTTTAATGATTTTATTTTTATTTTGTGAACACAATATATAGGGTTTGAAAAAGAAAATTAGTGAAATGTGTGGCTCTGAACTCCACATTTTCAACAACCTCTGTTCCTGGTTTCCTCCATTTTTGAATCTGAATTTAATATTTCAGAAAATTTAAATAAATTTTTTTTTATTTTTTTTTAAAAGGTTCAAATTCCAGAATGTTCCTCAGGCTGTCCTCAAAACTTCATCGCCTTTACAATAACATTTGTATTTATCAGAGATCACCTTTTATTTGATAAAGAAAGAAAGGTCCAATGACCAAAAAAGTATTCACTCCCCTGAACTGGAAATTGAATCAAATCAAATAAAACTTTATTTGCAGAGCGCCAATGTACAACAAATCTTGACTCTGAGCGCTTTCCAAAAAGAGCGAGTCTAGAGCGAACTCTTTATTCGTTGTTCTACTGAGACCCGACAAATTCTTCCTTGAGCAAGAACATTGACACAGCGGATGGGGAAAAAATTACTTTTAACAGGCAGAAACCTTGAGCGGATCCAAAACTGATGGTGGACGGCCTACTGCCATGAAAAGAAAAAGAGAGAGAGAGAGAAAGACAGAGAGAGAGATAGGCTGGGGCGTGCGAGGGGGAGCGCAAAAGAGAAGGAGAAAGTGAGGGAGTGTGAAGAGAGGGTGAGTGAGAATGTGTGAAGGGGTGGGGCGGCATAGACATGCAAAGCAACAGCGACGATACCAGGATCCACCCATCCGTCCACTTTCTTCGGCATATCCAGGTTCGGGCCACGTCTGCAGGACTAAAAAAAAGCACGAAACCTCCAACTCTCCAGCAGCAACATCTAAATGTTCCTCCTTTAGTAGCAACACCTTCAACCAAACAGGTCAGACAGCTGGAGATCAGTGTCTGACATCATTGTAGCTGTCAGTTAACCTGACAGCTAGCCTGACAGCTAGCCTGACAGTTAGCCTGAAAGCTAGACTTACAGTTAACCTGACAGCTAGCCTGACAATTAGCCTTCCCTTCCTATCCAAGAAGGAAAGGCTAGTCTCCCGTCGTAAGTTTTTTTATACATGTCGTCGTCTCATGAAGGGATTTTTTGCAGAACCAAACATGGAACCAACTCACCGACTCCATTCCGCCCAGAATTGTTTTCTGTGTAGCTCAACATGACGCGTCCCTGATGTCAAAGGTCATCAGGTCAAGACCCAAGAAATGCAGAACGGACAGAATGGACATTTACTCAGGCATTGTGCTTAGAGTGTGTGTGTGTGTGTGTGTGTGTGTGTGTGTGTGTGTGTGTGTGTGTGTGTGTGTGTGTGTGTGCGTGTGTGTGGTATAAGGAGGCAGAACCAAGGCTTTGTGAGAAAAGGCTCATGAATCAACAGGATGTTGATACACATAGGAAGCACTGCATCATTATTGGATTAAGCCCCGCCCCTGTTTACTCAGTGACAATCGCAACCGCAAATCTTACATACATTGCTCATGGGTCGGTGGTAAATTGGCTCTGGTGTGTGGAACAAAGAAAACCTTTCGTAACTCATTGTTCGAATGAAGCAAAGGCACTAGGACGGCTCTCATACACAGATCAGCCATTACATTAAAACCACCTACCTCGTATTTTGTAGGTGCTAAATAACTAAAAATTACTATTTTAAAAACAAGGATAGGCGTGTCATAACAGTAAACAGTGAAAACCGAAATATACACTTACATACTTATTTAGATGAGGGTTTAATTTAAGTGTAAGTGAATAGAAAAACAACGAAAAACGACATTTCTTCAAGAACTACATAGTTACGTTTTAGTTTTTATCGCATAAAGCACAATAAGTGTTAGATTGCAAGGACATTACATTTAAACAACTGTCAATCACCATGTACTGTATTTAGACATTTAGTCTTTACTCTCAAATCTATGTAATTTAGCAAATATTTGACATATTTTTAACATGTTTCTATAAAATGAAGGCACATTTTTATAGTGAAAGGTCTGATACTGTAAATTTGCAAATACATATCAGAACAATCCGTCATTTAAACACTATGATACAGTTATTTGCTCGTGACATTTTGCTATTCTCCCATTAATCTTACGAAAGGTTTATATTTTCAAAGTAAAACCATGTTTGTTTGTTTGTTTTTACATAGCATGACATTCATCAACTGCTTATCCTGTCCAGGATCAAGGGGCGGAGCCTAACCTAATCATTGTATGAGAGCTATGTCACATCCATATGACATAGCTCTAATATTTAATGACATTAAATATTAAATTAAATCATAATAACTTGTTTTAAGGGTATTTGATTTATTTGGTTGTTGCCATGGCAGTTTTTCTTTTCCCTTTAACTTCGCCAAACAATTTTTACAGTGAACACTTGAAAGAGAGGAAGTGGTTTTCTGTAAGACAGACATTAGTTGTGACTACTTATTACCCCATTAAATGATTTTGCTGAATCAGGGGAAACGTAATGAAATAATGAGAATGAAATAATCTCATTCATTATAATTTAGTTGGTTTGTGCTGGAATTTGACATTTTGCTAACGAGCGATGAGCGGAAAGATACAGAACGGGAATAATCTGCGTCAGCAGTCGGAAAGTCCGGAAAAAAGATTCCAAGAATTTACAGCTTCGGGTGGAGACATTTATTCTCACAACCGTCTCCCTGTGGCCTTTTTTTTTTTTTTTTGATTTAAAAGTTGAGGATCCTTTTTAAACAATCGCCAGCAAAGGGTCTAAAGTTCAAGGCAGATGTTCATTCAGGGCGTGTCCAACTCCCTTTAGTGTGAGGACGCCGTATCTCTCCCTGTCAAATCAATAAATAACTACATAAAGATCATGATTGCCTCACGGAACATACAGTAAAATCAGCAATGTGTAACAAAAACAACAATATTCCACAGCAGTGACCTGAAATACATCCTAATAAACACAAATAGATACAAGTGAAGAAGAACTGTCAGCAGAACCGGGCTAGAACACAGACGTCAAACCTGAGGGACAGACATCTGAGACAATTATTTGAAATCTCTCGTCAAGTGTTGGATGGATTTGCACATAATTTGGGTCAGGTCTGCTTTGAATTCTGTCGTGTATCACGCAGCAGACATCTGGAGATCCAGAAGGGCAGGCAAATTATGCAAATGTTGGGGGGGGGGGGCAACCGAAACGTTGCTTTATATAACCATATTTATTAAGTGCAAAACGATACACAGATGTAGACAAATAAACATCATTTCACACGTGAATCTAAGCATTGAAGGTATAAGAGCTCCGCTAATGAGGTCATGTGTTCACACCTGTTTGTTTGTTTGTTTGTTTGTTTGTTTGTTTGTCAGCAGGAATACAGAATAACCACAGGATCGATTTGCATGAACTTTTACCCAAAGGTAGGTTTTAGCATCGGCTGGAGGGGACTGTATTTTGGTGATGTTATGTTTTTAGCAGTATTAAAGATAAAGTTGAATAAAGTAAATTAAATGTATTATTATTATTATTATTATTATTAATACGTGTTTGGAGTAGTGCCTTCACAATGTGTCTATTGCTGCCTTTGATCCTTTGATCTTTCTTATGGGGGTGGAGCTTGGGGCTGTTTCACGAGTTCCTTTGATTCCTTTCATGTTCCTTTGGGGAAGTGGGCTAAACAGAGACGGGCCAAAGTGGGCTAAACAGAGACGCTGTAGTGGAAGGCGCGGGAGACGAGCGGCTAAAGAGTATTTTGAGAGATACTCAGAGACTTTGTTGGAGTTGTCTGTAGATTTAGAGGCTGACAATAACTCAGACATTAATGGAGGAACTTGCATGAGCTTTTCCATGAACCTGGGCTACTGTTTTGGCGGAAGTCTGCGCTCTCTGGGTGCTTTTTCGCTTTAGAAGCTAACTAGCTACCACAGGCTAACAATCTAGCTAGCTCACAGCTAGCTATAATGGTGGCCTGTTTATGTTACTTTAATACGCACCATTATTAGGTCAACTTAGAATTTTTCCCAGTTTATAAAACATTTGGCCCTCCCAGTGTGACTGTTGGAGATAATGAGTTCTATCCCATTTGAAGTCCAGAGTCAAATTTTAACGGACAGACCCAAACCGTGAGAGGATACCATTATCTCTGATACCCAATGCAAATAGGACTCCTCCTCCTAGACCATAAAGAACATGGCAGAGAACTTCCCTAAACGTTTTATTCAGCACATAAATGATCCAGTCACCATCTGTACACGCAGGAGTTTGTTTAGTCCTGATACCATCATCCAGCCCGGGTGATCCGATCGCTCTGACCAGCTCAGATTCTGTTTGTTCACAGCTGACGTTGAAGACCACAGAGGCTTCTTATCTCAACTCCTTGCTCTGTATGCAAATAAACGCAGACATCAGCAGAACCACCACACAGTGCTGCTGCCGGGGCGCGTACTGCTGAAGGACGTTAGTGCTGGTTCTGACAGAGAGGCGCCAGAACACAGAGCTTGATTTGTTGGAATGAGCAGAACCGACACCGTTATGGTTAATCAGTGTGTGATATTTGTTCAGTTATTTATCAGAAAAAGTCAAAGACAATGTTTTCATTAACTCCTAATCTTCCTCAACAAACTAGGCCGTCACCATCAAACCCCGACGGCAAGGGCATACCCCCGAAAAAAGCCCCAAAGCCCCTGCATTATACAAGCATTAGCCTTGATTGAAGTCCTCGAATTAAATAAAAATTGCACATTTTCACCGACTTTTGGACTGAGTTGGTCTAAAATTATCGCCTGATAACTTTTGGAGACAAAGCCCCCCCCCCCCCCCTAATGTGGGAAATATACAACTGAACTCTGCCAAAATCAACCCAGTTCTTTCTCGCACTACGGTCTACGTGGGCACAACATTTTGAACAGCAGCCATGAAATAGTTTTGGAGTAATCGCGCTAAAACGAGGATGACGTAACTCCTAAAGAAGGACGCAGGCCGGTTTGCTTTTAAAGGCTGTTGCTTCTTTTATTGCTTTCTTTCTGATTCCTTTAGAGTTCATTCCAAACTCTATGTTATTTAAGGTTTCAGCTGAAGGCCCCCAATCATTGACTCGTAAAAACAAATCCTTTAATCGCTGCACTTTTTTCCGTATGCAGAGACTGAACGTCTTGTTGACGGTTTCAGATGGACGCCGGGTCGCGGTGAGAGGTAATGATAGGAAATCTGCGCTGGAGGACGGCGTCACAGTGATACCGGGCCGTGACAGCTGTCACACAGTAAAACAAACGTCTCCCCCTGTGGACGAACACCCAGAGACGAGGATTTGGGGTGGAGGGGTGGATCCAAACACAGCAGAAACTTGATTCATCATTACAAAATCCTTTATTATCCAACCAAAGGCGAAAAAAGGTCAAACGCTGCCCCCTGCTGGTACTTCAGAGGAAGCGCCGGCGTTAGTGACATGATGGGAGAACTTCATGAAACCTCTCCCTCCTCTCCCTCCTCTTCTCTCCTTTCCATTTAATTGTTTTCCTCTCATGTTGACATGGACCACAGGAAGCTGCAGCGGGCAGTGAGGACGGCTGAGAGGAGGTTTTTGTACTTTGTCTCATGTCTCTTTCTCGTTTCTGCCCGCTCGTGTTTCAGTCATGATTCGTCTTCATGTAAAGTGCATTATAAATTAAATGTATTATTATTATTATTATTATATCGTCCCTTTGTGGAGTCCCGTGTGAACATGCAGCAGCGAGATCCAGGAGAAACGCTGTGTCGTCTCACGGTGAAAGTCAACTTGACTGAAATGAAGACAGAAGCTCTTTTGTCTTTGTCTCGTCAGGATAAACATCATCACACAGGAGCTGAAGCAGAAAGTGGCCCTCGTTAAATGTAGTTTAATCACTACCGCCGCCACCAAGGTTATGTTTTCACTCCTCTGCCTTCGTCTGTTTGTTTGTTTGTTTGTTTGTTTGATTGTCTGTTCATGTGTTTGTCTGTTTGTCTGTTCATGTGTTTGTTTGTTTATCAGTTTAAATGTTTGTAAAGTTATATGTTTATCAGGTTGTCTGTTTGTTTGTTTGTTTGTCTGATTATATGTTTGTTTGTGTGTCTGGTTGTCTGTTTGTTTGTTTGTCTGTCTGTTTGTTTGTGAGCCGGATTACATAAAAACTACAGGACAGACTTTTTACCCACAGGTAGGTTTTAAGAATATCTTAAAGACATGTGAGGAACATTTTTGTATGTTATTTTTGTCGCAGCATTAAAAATAATAAAACAATCATTATAATTAAAATAATTAAAATAACTCCCCAGCTGATGTTCTATCGCTTTATTTTGAAAGTTCCCTCACATGTTTCAGGGTTTTTGTTGTTTTTGTTGATTTTTCTTTCTCTTTTATGTTGTGTATTAAAACATCTCACTTTCCTCTTCCTGTCGTTACTCTCCTCATCTGTTTTGCTCCTTTATTCCATCTGTCTCCTTATCTCACCCCTTCCAGCCCGCGGATCTCTTCTTCCACGCCTGTCGTCCGTCGCCTTCTTCTTCTCTCCTCCTCAGCGAACGTGTGATTGACAGCAGCTGACCCCTGACCGACGTCACACGTTCCTGTCTTTCCTCGTGTCGCTGTGTTTGTGGCGCTTTTAGACCTTTCCACTCCGCCTCTCTTGTTTCTTCTTGTTATTGCTGGAGGGGAGTTCTACTTGACCTCCTATGAATCTAACCGGCTTCCTGTTATTCGGTTCCGCCTCTGCACTCAAAATAAGGAATTTCAAGAAAGGAAAACAAAGCCTTGTTTCCAGGTAATTGGAACCGTATCTTTTGTTTTGGCCTCAAAAGAATAATAATCATGTCAAGAATGTTTAAAATCTTTAAGAAAATCTATCTGACTTTTTATTAGTAAGATATTCCAGCTAAGTTTGAGTTTGAACCTGTAACAATTTTAATTTTAATAATAAGGAAACTCGATTTAAAGACATTTTTTTTCCCTTTTTCAAGCTTTTTCCTCCAAATTATTTAAAAGATTCCTAAAATGAGCTCAACAAAGGGACATTTATCATTTTCAAGTTGATGAATCTTAAAATAAAACACTTTTTATTGCTTGTTGGGTCCGGTGGATATGGCTCAGTGCAAACCGCAAATGTCTTTTCTATACAGAATATCAGCAGGTCTTTGGTTCCAGCCCAGCAGACTACATATTTAGTCCTTGAGCAAGACTATATATATATATATATATATATATATATATATATATATATATATATTTTGTGTGGCAGGTCTGATTTTTTCCTCATACGTGACTTTTTCATGTCAGTGTGAACAGAACCAAACACATGGAATCTGATCTTTTCCACTCACGATTTGGGCCACTTCCAAATGTGGTCCTAATTCAGACACGGGTCAGATATTTTGCAATGCGCCCTCGGTCTGACCCGTCAGATCAGGAATTCGTGCGACCTTGACGTCATCTTCCGGTGGCATTTGTCAAAAAGTCTGAATTTATTGTCACTTCATGTACTGCCCTTGAAGAGTAGACACGTTTACAGCAGCACAGCAGTAGCGCTGGTGTCTCAAAGCGCTTTCCCAAAAAGAATAAGTTGAGGCCAAACTCTTTATTATAACTTTATTTAAAACTCTTTATTCTACAGGGACCCAACAATTTTCTCCATGATAAAGCCATGATGTCAGTGGCGAGAAAAAAAACTGCCTTTAACAGACTGAAACCCCAAACAGATCCCAACTCAGGGCGGACGGCCTGCTGCTGTGACCGGTTGGGTTGAGAGAGAGAGAGAGAGAGAGAGAGAGAGAGAGAGACAGAGAGAGAGAGAGAGAGAGAGAGAGAGAGAGAGGAGGTCAAGGGGCAGAGTTATATTATCATGTCTGTAATAATAATCATAAAAATAATAACAACAACAACAACAATAATAATAATAATGATGTCATCAGTGGGCATGAAGCAGGTCCACAGCAGCAGAACCAGCCGTGATCCACGTGAGCCCGCAGCATGGAAGAGCAGAAAGGTTCTAGGGAAGGATGTAAAGTTAGTAACATGCATTAATGTGAGAGGGATGTAAAAAGAGGGAGAGAGAAAGAGGGAGAGAGACAACCTCAGAGCATCATGGGAAATCCCCTTACAGTCTAAACCCACAGCAGCGTTGAGCTTAGGCCAGCCTTAATTCTAAGCTTTATCAGAAAGGAAGGATTTAAGTCTGTGCTTAAATGTAGAAGGGGGTGTCTAACCCCCGAACCCAGACTGGGAGGAGGGGAGGAGGTTCTGGCTCCCTTTCTACTCCTGGAGACTCTAGGGACAACGAGAACGATGAGCTCTTTAAGATCGTACATCCTCCGTACGAGAGCAGACCTCCACACACGAATAAACGGTAAGTTTCCTCAGAAAGGTCAAACAGGCCGCCGTGTCCCTCTCTCACAAAATCACTTTGTCCAACATTCCAATGCAAAAAGCTGAAGGTCCAACCAATTAATTTCCCCAGTTGCTCTTTTATGTTATGGAACGTTATGGAATCAGATCAATGCTGCTGTTGTTGTTTAACAGAATTAGTATCTACCTCCATCTGCTGGAGGAACGCAAAATTACACCACCAGAACATGAACTCTCCCTTTCTTCTCCCTCACCTAGTACAAAGTGTTTCAAATGTGACGTAGAAACGTAAGAGTTACAAAAGAAAGAAAATGAAATCAAGATAATATTCTCATGCTTTAAGAGGATCTACTCAGCAGGTCATTTCAGGGCTTCAGGGCCCTGATAGCAAAAGTCCGACTTAAGTCAGAACTTCATTCAGGAAGTTTATCATGAAGAACTTGAATGGCCAAATCTCCAAATGATTCTTAAAGAAGAAGACTCTAAAGTCGGTGTGACGATGTGATTATTCTCATGGGAACACATTTCTGTTTTGCTTGAATTAAGTTGTAGGAGATTTAGTAAGATCCAGTTTTTATTACACGTCCTGCTGGTGTCAGTGGACCTAACTGGTGTGAACAAGTGAAAAAAACTACAATATTTACTGCTGATATCACTCGAGGGAAGGATCTGGAGAGGAATCAGGAGTGGTCCGAGGATTGACCCCTGGGGCACGGCTTTCTTAATATGGGAAAAGGAAGAAATGGAATGATTGACAAAGACAAAATCTCTTTTTCGACAGATAGACAAAGAAAATCAGGATAATGCCTGATATCTCCACCCAGTGCCTCAGTCTGTCTAAAAGCATGAGATTTAATCCAGATTGATTTCATATGAATCGACACGAGGAGATCGATCTTGTAGATTTAATCCAGTAATCCATATTCGACTCACTAGGGGAGCTTTTTTCTGAATTGTCAGAACTATATTTCACATTTTAGGACGGCATTCATTTTCCTTATATGTGCCAAACGATGGAAAACGACGCCTTCAAAGAAAAAAAGAAAGTAAAAACAACAATTTTGAAGCCAAGATCCCCGAATGAAAGCAGAACAACCTGGGAAACCTTTTTTTTTTTAGCTTTAATGGGTTTAATTTTCCGAGAGTTTTATGTGTAACCTGCAGCAAGAAGTTCTACAAACTGAATTATTGACGAAATCCCTCCCCTAAAATACACAACCTTTCCAAAAGTGACGCCAGTGAACGTTATTACAGCCGAAACGATCAGAACGATCAAACACGAAAGGACAAAAATGTCCCTAGTGAGGCACACGGGTCCAACTCTGAACATAAATGGGCCTCAGTAACGCATATAGGAGGTGTCTGTCTATTCAGAGGAAGCGTTAAGAGGTGGGTTTTTTAATGGGATTATGTGTCTACATGTTCCTACTCGACACAAATCATCCTTTTGTGGTACATAGTTCGCACTCTGACGTTAATCGACTTGCAAAGCCGGCCGTACATAAACCGGTCACACAAGGAAGCCCAGTTCATAAATTTGAGAGTAAATACAAGTCGGTCACAGGCTGGAAGAATTTCATCATCTCCAGGCCGACCAGTTGATGCCAGTTAAGCTCCGCTCCGCCGGTACATTTACATAAGGCTCTGGAGAACAGCACAGAGCCCGGTTTGTTTCCCCATTTTGGCAGCGGCTGTTTCCTGGATCCATACGGGCATGTTTTCAGCACCTTCAGGAGCTTTGTACAAAAAGGGCCTAATCCCCCCGGGTTAACATCGAGTCCATTCTTCTGGTTAAAAGAATTCTGAATCATGTTTGAATTATAAGTTATGAACGTTTGAATGTTCGGTTCATGTTTCCCCCTCCCCTGTCATGCCCACTCACATTTGGATTATCACTCAGCACAACACAACTCTGAGAATAAAGCGTGAATTCGGAGATTCAAGTCAGAATTTTGAATTTAAAGTCAGAATTTTTGAGAATAAATTCAGAATTCCCCCCAAAATATTCCACATAGCCTCATGGCACTTATCCTCCTCCGTTTAAAAGCAGACTTACAATCTTGATGAAGCAGGGGCGGAATCTTCCTTCAATCAGAAGTATAATAACTCATGCTCCGCCCCCCGTGTTTGATGTGTGAAGACACAGTGTCTAATGACACTAGCCGTCATGTTCGGTCACTGAGGCCGCACCCCTCCACGTTTCTTCGACTGATTTGGTCCAAATTTGATGCAGTTGAATCAAATCGAGGAGATTCGTCTGGTATTTATTTTATATATTAACTTAATAGTTCATCGTTTTGCCCATTAAGGGACTACTTTTTATCTCTTTTTTCTTTTTGTTTTTTAGAAGAAACACTGTTTTGATAGGAGTTCAATCAGGTAAATTGCTTGCACAACGCAGGGGTTTGGAGGCTTTTCTGAGACGTACCCTCACTATCAGCTACAACAGCGTAGCCCTAGCTACGTCACGCTGTTGGTTGATTTTGAATCCTGACATCTGCAAACTAGTGACAGCGCTGACAGTCTGATGAATAAAAGCAAACCCTAAGATTAAAAAGATTCAAAGATGAAGAAGTTTTGTTGGGTTTTTTTTTCAAACCAAGGATATATAGTCCATTATCATGCTTAGGGCCCTGGTTTGGCTAGGGGCGGCCCTGGTGGCCGCCCGCTGCTCCTCGGGGGGGGGGGGGGGGGGGGGGGGGGGGGTCAAATGCAGAGAAGTGATTTCACCATGTTGTAATGTGTATTCTGTGCGCTCATGCTCACCGCCATATTGTTTCTGCATGAATGTGCTTGTCATGCTGTTTGTTCCTAAAAATAACCCCCCGGGAAGTCTGGAGGAAGCACATGTGAAATTTTCAATGAAACATGACGCATCTTGAGGCGATGCTAAGACTCCGACCGGATCGTTTCTTTTGGCCCGAGAAGAGGAACGAAGGAGAGTGGACAACATATTCACAGAGGAGCTGAAGCCGGTGGTATCGAGTGAGTGGATGTCTGGTCTGTCTGCTGTCATGGAAGCGTCTTCAACCTTTATCTCGTCATGGCATCCTCTCAAATTATGCAAAATTTCAAATCACCTCAGGGCAAAATGTTTTTGCAAACACACACACACACAAAATAAGAAGTCAAACTTCCAATCACTAGACCCCTGATCCTGGGAAGATGTACATTCTGGCTGGAATAGATGAGAGGCAAAGTTAGTTCTTGGTTCAAAATGCTCATTTCACATGAGAACTCCAACTCTGCCAGCTGCTCCTGGTCCAGAAGAGGACACTTTTGCACACTTCATCTTCACTGCTCTTCATAGTCTTGTTGAATTGATGAACTACTCCACACCGTTTCTGGATAGTGAGGGCGGATTTGCCTTCAGGTACATTCTAACTTTGCTCAGAACCATTTCGTGGTTTGACAGTTTCATACACCATACCACATAGTGACCAGTAACAGAGAGGAAATCATACGACCAGTAGCTGCCATTGTACCATCTTTTCTTAGACTTGTTTCTTATATACTCACTGTTGGGCAAGACTCCCCTCAATGTCCAGAGGATATGATGGACCCCTGGTTCAGATTGTACAGTCCTCTCATGTCTTGCTACGTGTCTCTTATGCCCCTGCTGCTGGCCTCTGCTACCCTCACTGCTGGCCTCTACTACCCTCACTGCTGACCTCTACTACCCTCACTGCTGACCTCTACTACCCTCGCTGCTGACCTCTACTACCCTCACTGCTGTCCTCTACTACCCTCACTGCTGGCCTCTACTATCCTCGCTGCTGACCTCTACTACCCTCGCTGCTGACCTCTACTACCCTCACTGCTGTCCTCTACTAGAGTAGAGCTGTAGATGTTCAAGGTTGAAGTAATCTAACTACTCAATGCTGTTGAGTAGTTTAATCCGTAATCAGAACCACGTCGCCCTAAAACCTTTTCATAGGATCAGATTGTTCTCAGCTTTGTGGCAAGAATCCGATAATCCAAAGCGGTTTTGTTCAAAATGAACACATATGGAGACACAACGTTTAAATTGGATAGGTAAAGGGAATGTATAGGACTTCAAAAGTATAAAGTAGCATAAAATGAAAATACTCATAGTATAAAGTAGCATAAAATGAAAATACTCATAGTATAAAGTAGCATAAAATGAAAATACTCATATTTGCAGCTTTTTACAACATTACTTTGTATTTGTGATGTTAGTTAGAAAAGGTTGTGAACATTCGGAGCTATGAGTTGAAACCGGGACAGTCTCACCAGTCTCACCGGTCCCCCGGTGGACCGAAAATCTGAAAATGATCCAGGCCAACGGCAGCCTCTCTCAGAAAATAACTGACCTTTGTCCCAGTAGAGCAACATGCTCCAAATTAACTGCAAAGGGAGAATAAATGAGCTTGGAACGATTTAATAAAGCACCCAGTGGGACCTCCAAAATAGTCCTCCTCGCAGTGAGACCCCTGTCCAAGAGAGAGGTAGACAAATATACCAGCGCGTTCAGCCCTGAGTCCAGGATAACTTTGTGAACAGGCCTACATGGAATAATAAGAGGTCACTGAAGCCCTCAGCTATTCTTGGCATGAAGTTCCACATTTCATGTGTGTGTGTGTGTGTGTGTGTGTGTGTGTGTGTGTGTGTGTGTGTATGTATGTGTGTGTGTGAATGTCGTCCTCATATTCCATTTCATTTACTATAACTAATCCTTATCATCAGGTTTAGGAAGAAAATGCCCACTTCATTCTGACAATGTCAATACCTTTATTTTAAGAACAATTTCAATTTGCCTCTAAAAGCTTTAAAGGTGCAGTGTGTAAACATGCTGTAGAGTATAATCCTCCTAACTACGTTTTTGTTTTGTTCAAAAGAAGAATCACTTCTTTATTTA
The DNA here is from genome assembly GCA_037951165.1 of Lophius americanus. Classification (NCBI taxonomy): domain Eukaryota; kingdom Metazoa; phylum Chordata; class Actinopteri; order Lophiiformes; family Lophiidae; genus Lophius; species Lophius americanus. The sequence continues at coordinate 5,765,668 of JBBDHG010000039.1, read as the reverse complement.
TTTTTTTAAAGGAGTTGACAAGAAGTCATTTATATCTACTGAGGGGAGGGGTGGTCTTCCGTGTTCCCCTGCCATGTTTGTACTGTAGCGTATCCACAAGGATTTGCTGGAGAGTGTTGCTGGGGAGAGGGAGGCGTGGAATGTTCTTCTTAGCTCTTCTTCTGGATGAAAAATGGATGTCTGATTGTTAGACAAGGAGAGGTGAATTAACTGTAAGTTGCAATTTAGAACTTCTTTTCATCTCTGCTAGATGCCGTAATATTTTACACACTGCACCTTTAAAGAGATCAGAATGTGTCGCCAAGCTTAAATAATGTGTTTGAAATGATTTATACTTTCCCGTCTTTTTAACACAGCTAGTTTAACTAAGTCACCAACCTCAGTCATGTAATAACTTTCTTATTTTAAATTTGGAATAATGACAAAAAGGGCATTTCATAGATTGGACCTAGGTGCCATGGTTCTGACAACCACAACGTGCGTTCATTGTGGCAAGGTGATCGGAATAAAGGCAGCTTACGTGAGATGGAAACATCTTCTAAAAAAAGAAAATGGTTTCTGTTCCTTGAGGTGACAATCAGGTTGAAGTGAACGGTGTTTTAAATTTGTCCGTGGGGAGCGCTGTAACTCTAGAAACCCGGTTTGAAACTAAAAACATCATTTTCAATTAGACCGATATAAAAGAATGTAATTTAACGAATGACCTACAGTAACTCACTCTTTTCCTGCGGAGCGGCGAGAGAGACAGAGATAGAAACAATTAAAAATAAAGGAGATGGTGACTCTAAATGACAGATAAAGTTGCTGTAGAGCCTCTGATGTGGAAAAAGATCAGAATCAGAACCCGCACAGCAAAATCGGGCCGTGGTGGGTTTATAACCGAGGCCATGTGACCAAAGCAGTAGGAGGTTATAAGAAAAAGGGATCAGAAACTTTTAGAGCCAAACTGAGCCAAACTTCAGAGACTTGTGTGTCTCACATATGGGTGGCTAACGCTGCCATTTGAGCCGGATGATGAGCCTCAGGACCGCCGGGCCATCTCTCGGGTTTTTCTCGTACAGCGTACGGGTGTACAGTTCCCGGACAATTTTGGTCGGCCTTCTTTTCTCCCTGCGCCTGTGTGAAAGTAGTCGTGAAGTAGAAAGTGCAGTTTTTGGCTGGCAGCAACTGAACAAGTAATAAACTGAAAGGCTGTCAGCTGTCAGAGTGCTGTCAGCTGTCACTCACTCTATGCAGTCTAACGTAGATCCTTTACCCCCAACTCTCACTATAAATCAGACCAGCCCCTATTCTCCACGTCTTCCTGGCTGCCTACAAGTCAAGATACGCCGGCGCCTTTTTTTGTTTTGTTTTTGTTTCGGCACACAAAACAGCTTGTTTCCGTGTTGTTAACATGTTGCTAGCAAACAAACGTTTTCTGCCCTGGAGCGTTCAAACCAAACTTTATTGAAAAATGTCAATAGCAACAACGGGCTGGAGGGCAAACAGGTGTACGAGCCTTTACGATCGGACCGCGAGATACGAGCACAACAATCCTGTGTGTTTACAAACTATTCATTCCTACAGTGTGGGTTGAACCCAAACAGCCACGACTCTAAAAATCGTGCCGTGTCTTGAGTCCCGTTTAAGTTCCGTCGGTAAATAGAACGGATCTTGTTCTCGTTGCGCTCCCACGTAAACTACCAGAAGTTCTGTTCAAATAAACTCACAGCACTGTAATCATATAGGACTATAAGCTTAAACCAAACACACTCACACACACACACACACACACACTTCTCTCATCAGCACAGACAGGCACATAGAGCCCACCTCCCACTATTAAACCGTTTTCTCAGGGTAAATTCCCATGCTGACTATCTTGGGATGCTTACATCAGGTCTTCATCACTGATTCCTGACTGAGGCTGGAGATAAAACTTCATGTGGAGCGAGTCTTAATACGTCATTCGATGATGAATCCCTGTTCCCTTGGAAAACGAGAGAGCCTGATTATTTCCAGGTTTGCCTATTTTTAGATAAGCCAACTTAAGCAGTAGAAGCCGGGGTCAAAGGTCACATACTTGCTTGCAGACTGGAATTCCGAGATAATTTTTTCCATTACCCAGAGTGCAGATGTAAGGGCTTCTGGTCAGTGTGCAGAGCTTCTTTATCAGCCACAGACTCGCACACACAGACACAGACACAGACACACACACACACATGCACACACAAACACACACACACACACACACACACACACACACACACACACACACACACACACACGCTTTCATTACTCTCGCCTTACGGTCCCCCTTTGGGATATCCTGCCTAGAGCTAACAGTGTAGTATTTACTGATCCTTATGGAACACATTACCTGAGCTGTTATCTCAGACCTCCACACATATTTGTCCTGTTATTTTTAGGGACGGTTCAAGGCCCCCCCACACCCCAACCCCAAAAGTCGCTTGATTAGCAGGAGGAAAAGTGTAACAGGTAACGATGGCAGCTTATCTGGAAATGAATCATTTACAGTTCAGAGGAAAAATACTCGCATTTTCTTGCTGAGGGTAAGATGGAGGAGTTTGAGTCTGCTGTCATAGTTTTTATTCAACCCGCTGGAAAACCAGATGAACGTTCGGGGTCTGGTGTCTGTTAGAATTCCTTTCGTTTAATTGCTATCTGTATCTAAACTGATAACTGTAAAGTATTATTTCATTTCCGCAAAGGTCTAATTTCGCATCGTTGAGTATTTAGGTGGGAAAACAAACGGGTTGGAATCATCCAATGCTGTCGGTGTTAAGTTAAGAAAAGAGGTGTGAGCAGCGGTTTGGTTTCACGCCGGCAAACAGGATGTTTGCTTTGAGAGTGCTGATGGAGAAGTACAGAGAAGATCAGAAGGAGTTGCGTCTTTGTGGATTTAGAGAAAGCCTACGACGAATGGGGAATTTTGGGATTGCATGAGGAAACCTGGACAGAGGAGGAAGTTATAGTGCCTTAGAATATGTATGTGAGCAGTGTGACAGCGGTGAGGTCGGCGAAAAGAGTGACGGCTTTGGTTCAAGGTGGAGGTGGGACTGCATCAAGGATTAGCTGTGAGACCCTTCATGTTTGCTATGGTTTTAGACATGCTTACGGATAAAGTCAGGCAGGACTACGATGTTCGCAGATGACTTTGTGATCTGTAGAGAGAGCAGGGCGGAGGTGGAGGAAGACCTGGAGAGATGGAGGTATGAAGGTCAGTCGCAGTGAGACAGAATGCATTTGTGTGAATGAAAGGGAAGCAGCTGAGGATGTAGTAGAGGTGGAGAAGGTGAAGGATTTTAAGGGACTTAGGGGTGAACTTCTCAGAGTATCGGCGAGTGCAAAAAAGCGGTGAAGAACTGACTGCAGGCAGGGCGGAGTGGGTGGAGAAGAGTGTCAAGGGTTATCTGGTGACAGAAGAGAAGCAGCAGGAGTGAAGGGAAACGTTTCCAAGATGGTGGTGAGAGCAGCTCTGCTGGATGGTTTAGAGACGGTGGTTCTGACCAGAAGACAGGAAGCAAAGCTGAAGATGTTCAGATGTTCTCTGGGAGTGAGGAGGAAGGACGGGATTGGACAGGAGGACATCAGGGGGACAGTCCAGGTTAGAGGTGTTGGAGACAAAGGCGGAGAGGACAGATTGAGATGGTTTGGATACATGAACAAGAGGGATAGTGGATCTACTGGCAGAAGGATGCTGGAGATGGAGCTGCCATGCAGCAGAAAAATGGTTTCTGGATGTGGTGAGGACATGCAGTTGGTTGGTGGACAGGGCATGATGAAAAAAGATGATCCACTGTGGCGTCCCCTAAAGGGAACAGCTAAAAGAAGGGGAAGCTGACTATCGGTTGTCAGTAGATGTAAATGAGTTTGAACTGTTGTCTCTCTTTCTTTTTCTCTTTCTCTTTCTTGTCTCTGTTTGTGTTTCCCTGTGATGAAGTGGGAACTTGTCCAGGGTGAACCCCACCCCCCACCCAATGTCAGCTGGGATAGGCTCCAACCCCCCTGGAATCAACATACCAACTTAATCTTCTGTTTTTCCTCATCCTTCACCTCCTTACTATCACATTTTTAGGACACAGATCATACTCATACACATTGCTTTTTTGCTTTCAGTCTTCAAACCCCCTCCTGCGTAAAACTACCGAGTCATCCAAGACCAGCGACTTCCTTAAGCTAAAAAGATCCATTTCTCCTGAAAGGTACAATTTGTCAAATACAGCGGCATCTAGTGGTCAAGTTACAGATTGCAACTTGTTTTACAAACCAGCACATATTCATCTATAGGGGTTATTCGTTCTGTAAAACTAAAGGTCAAAGTTGACTAGTATAAAGTCAAATATTATCTGTTCAGCTTCGAGGTAGAGTTATTGTTGTGGTTCTGTCCCTCGCTGGGAGGGGGACGCGCTGAAGCTTGTCACCAAAGCTGCTACTGCTGTCCTTCACCTGCCGATCTGGTCGGACCCCTCCAGGTGTCTATAAAAGTTTCACGAGTAAGATAATGGTAATAAGTTTAAATAAGTACGATTGGTCGAAATGTTTAAAAATGTGGACATGGTTGGGGGAGAATGTTGAGGTTGGAGAAAACGAGGAAGGCAGAAGAGGTGATACATGGATTTGGTGAGAGGGGACATGAGGGTGGTGGGAGCTTCAATGTCTAATCAGTAACAACCCGTTTCGGGAGAGAAACTTGAATAAAAGAGTAATTTGTAGATGTTTTCACGGCAATATCAAATTGACAGTAGAGAAGGAATTGTGATGAATGGTTATGCTAAAAGACATTTCCGTTCTTGACCCCCCTCCTCGCCCGAACACACACACACATACACACACACACACACTGAAATTAGATCTTCGCCCCTGCCCATATTATCGTCACAATATCAAGATCGATGTATTTTATGAAAAATAAGGTAATATTAGATTTGGTCTTCATCACTAGTCATAATTTGCTCCTTTTCGGTGTTTTAAAAGTGGCCACCCTATTTCTATAGAGCAGGAAAGCAGGAAGTGGAGGGGAAATGTGGCAACAGCTAATCTTGAGCGTCCGAAACATCGAAAGATAAGGAGAGTGTCATGGTTACTATTATTATAACTCTCTTCATGTGTCTGAGTGACTAATTATCACTAATCCTTCGCATTTCATCTTCACAATCACATAAAATAGTTAAAAATCACAATAATGAAGAGACACTCTGGTGAACACAGCCATGAAATAACAGACACAAAGAAAAGCGAATATCCTCCACCCACGCACACACACACAGACACACACACACACACACACAAACACACAGACACACACACACACACACTCATGCCAGACACAGCTGCGACTACTCTTGTTGTGATGATAATCTCTCAGCTCTTCACAGACTCTTGCACTACGTTGAAACTGCGAGCAAAATTGGCCCAAATGTAATTTTTCTGCTCATATGGGACTCAGATATGTTTGTTTTTTTCCCTTTATGGACAGTTTGAACGGCAAAAATCGCATGGAATTTAATTTCTTTTTATTATCCTGAGCTCAGATTAGATTCGAGGGTCCGCGTTCATAAACCTAGTGAACAGTATTTGATTCTAACCACAGGTTTGCACACCTTGATGAGTTTATTGCACGAGTGATCTGCGTCAGCGACAATAAAAATGTGATATTTGTGAGACAAGTCATGGTATTTAATCTGACAGAGATGTTCTGGTAGCAAATGTATGCATGACATTTTGCTCCGGCAGACAGCAAACACCTCTTCAGCTGTGGTTCCATTTTTACTGTGCCGCTGACTGCTAATGTTGACTGAGGCTGATGACATTAGTGTTCCACACAGGCATGTATGACAGCCGCATGAGTTCTGAGCTGACTGTTTGCTTCTAGTGGGACATCCAAGACTCAGAGAAGTATCCGATCGAGTACCCGACATGTAAGTGGCTCAAAGACGATGAAAGAATGATGTTTGTATGTTTGCACAGCCCTGAAAATAAATAACGCTCACATCAATTTTTGCCTGCAATTTAGCAGAGTGAAATATGAAGGATCGCAGAAAGGACAGCTTGGAGTTACGTGGTTACAAATTTACGAGAAAATCCATCCAATAACTTCCTGTTTTTGACTTTTTTGCCCTCAGCTCATAAAACTGTTGGGATTGTTACAACACTAGTGTCACTACTGCAATGAATCCATGAAACCTGCATCACTGTTTTACTTGTTCTTCATCTTCTTTACTTTTTAATGTCCAGTGGAAACATCATTTCTTATATTCTGAACTATTAGAGAAAGATGTGATAAATACAAGAAGGATCCCTTTGGGTCGATTCATTTGCAACATATTTCGACTAAATCGGACCAACATTTAGAAAGTTATTTGAGAAACACATTGATTTCCATTTTTAAAAAAAGCTTCCACTGGTGAATAATTTATGTACTATTAGATTTAAATGCCAAATAGAAAAGATAGATCTCCTCAAGTCCATTCATATCCAAACTTGGACTAAATCGGACCAAGAGTTGAGAAATTATGGCTTGAAAGTTTTTGAAAATGAAGCTCAAAACTATTTGACCCCTTCAAAACTACAAACCCTAGGGGTTTGTATCAAATTGCAAAATTTTGTCCAGAGGCCCCTCACATACTCAAATATACCCCAAAAAATCCTACTTATCAAATTTCAACTTTCTCAATAGCCATGGTTAATGCTCCCCCCTCTTTGGCCCCTTTGAACTGCGGTAACCCCCCAGGGCTCCATCCTTGGTCCCTTAATCTTCAATTTAAGCTTAACCTTAATCTCTGATACCGGGTCTCATCTTAAAAAGGTTCAATTACATTTTTCAATAAGAAATAGTGACTAAAAATGTGCTCAACCAAACGGCTGAACAGTGCATTAAAGGCTTAATATTTATTTACTCTATAAACCAATGAGCTTGGAGATTTGTCAAAGGTGAGGATGGAGAAGAGGTGAGTCAGGATCTTCTATTCAGTTGCTGTGGACCGAGTCAAGATATTGAATTTGGAATTAACTGTATTTGAACTGTTAAGTGACTGAGTCGAGCCTACACATGGAAATATACAGACAAATGAGCTTTTTATAATGTTATTACAGTTATTAGTAATTACTATGTGCATATTATCAGTGAGACTCCGATCCATACATATAATTCACTTAATACTTCATTAACTGACGAATAATGATGATTCTGCTGCAGGCAGCGTTAAATTCATTCAGTCAAATGAGGAAACACTTAAAATCTATTACCTTGTGTGTCCACTAGGGATCAGGATCAATACGCTACAATAATAATAATAATAATAATACATTTAATAATATCGCAATTTATTACCCTTATTCAACTGCAGATGACATCACCTTAGGGAACCTGATTTTTTAATTTTTTTTTACCGTCTAGTCCAACTTAGCTGAATGCAAACATGTGGCTAACATGTAGAAAGAACTCCAGCTTAGAGGAAAGAAGCGGCAGCTGCCAGCCCTCAGCGAGATGATGAGCTGTTATAAACGCATATGAATCTACGCTAGTGGTGTCCAATCGCAGCCTTTCTGTTCAACCCAAATCGTCCTGAACTTTAGTTTGAGATCTCTGTAGAGCTCAGGTTCGTCTCGGAACATGAGAAACAGGACGATAGAGTCCCCTACCTCAGTCCGACTGCCCCTGGACCCCAATTTGCTCCGTAGGAGCATTTTTGACCCATCCATGAGGAGCAGTGGGCAATCTCTGTCCTTCCAACTTCCAATTGGTGGATGAGTGCTCTACCTCATGAACAACAGCTGCCACAACTATACACATACTTTCAGACTGACCTCTGTTGACTGACATTAGTATCGCAATCAACAGTAATTCTATAATTGACATGAAATCAGCCGTTTCCCCTCTCAGTTATTAACCTCCTGTCGTTAAGCAGGTGAGCTAATGCCCATGAGCAATTCCTTGTGAAGCCAGGAAAAGGCTGATATCATCTATTCTCATTCGCTGTAACAGATTACGTACGGACTTTGTTTTTTGTTTTTATCCCAGCACACTTGGCAAAATCATGCACACAAACTTGGTATCCAGAACTTTCTTCCTGCCAACACCGAAATAAGAGATCTTAATATCAAAGAGACCTTCTGGCAAAGGGTTAGACTCGGGTTTCTCCAACGCACACACGTAATGGAAAGGGTAATAACAGTGGAGTACAACATGTTGGGATCTAGTCGGGTCAAACCATAGATTACTTAGCTAGTTATTAAATGTGTCTTGCCTTTAGCCAATGAAAATGTTTGTGAAGGTGGAATAAAGGTTTGACCTCGCATGTGTTTGGCTTTGGGGCAGGATTGATTGAAAGTTAAGGTCAGTTCTGGGTTTCACTAACTGAAGGTCACTGTATTACATTTTGCATGTCAAATAATGTTTTGCCACCGAACGTGTCGTCTGAGGTCATCCAAAGTTTATGTGTGTGCCAGCAGTTACTCCACATGAAATAAAGTTTAACCACAAACCGCCCCCGGAGGGAATTGTAGCGGCGCTGTGTGACAGCAACACGGTTGAATTAAATTACTACATCAAAGGTGTTTTAATGTGCCACTAAACAAATTCCATTCCTTTTTCTACAACTGGTTATTCATCAAATAGTTATTTAAATCCATTCTCTACTGCCTGGAACTCAGACACTTAACATTTAAGGAGATTTATGACGAAGGGAGATTTAAGTGCAAAGTGGGAAACACGACATTTGACAGTACCTGGACAGGTACACAGAGACTGAGACGAACAGCTGATGTGATAACAATGTTTGCTCTTTATTGTCACTTTTATCATTTTGAAAGTATGCCTACGCTATATTTGTGAAAAGCCCCCAATCCTCTGCATTGTACATGCAGTTCCCCTGACTGAACTCTGCAAATTGTATTTTTTTTTTTTTTAAATCCCCCTAGTGAGTAGAATATAAACTATTAGAAAATAGACTATTCAAGATATGATATGATATATAGAAAATATCTCCTCGTTGTGTTTCATATACACTAAATTTGGACTCAAATGGTTAGAAAGTTATTTCTGAAAATCAGTGTTCTTCATGAAAAAGCCCCGTCTCCCGAATAAAAAAAATGAACAATTACAGTAAAACACAAGATATTTAATACCTCTGTGGAGAAGCTGTGGAGAAAATTGCTGTTCAACGTCTCGCTCAGGGACCCTCTAGACCCTGCAGACCCCCCCAGAGTGAGTGCCCATCACTGAATATCTGAACTGGTCCATCAACAACAACGCCCTCACCGAGAAAACCCAACTCACCGTGGAGAATGGAGAAGATTTCCCCACAATGCATCGCTGTCTGCTGTGGTGTCTGTACAGCCGTGCGAGCGAGAGCGAGAGAAAAGATCGCAGGTGTCTCTCTCCATTCATTGTTCATTGTTGTGTCAGAAAAGCCACCAACATCATGACTCACCCCTCCCAGCCATCCCACCGTCTTTGCATCTTTGCCACCTGGTAGGAAACTCCAGAGAGTTCGTGTTAGAATCCACCGATTAGTTTCTTTCCCCAAGTCATCGGAACTCTGAACTCCCTCCAAAAGCTGCCCCCGTCCCACCAGGGACAGCATGGGGTGAGACATCTTCATACCAGCAGCACCAGCACTGTGATCATGTCATACTTAAACCAGTAATACCTGTTCTTAGATAAACCCAATGCAGAAGCTATTCCACGTTGCACATACACAGTTTGTCCACAGTACTTTCGTAAATTTTTAAAAAAATAATAAAAAAGCTCACCTACTGATTGAAAGATGTTATTCTAACCATAAGAGTAAAATATGATAAAAACAAGAAAGTTCTCATTGAGTCGATTCATATGCAACAAATTTGGACTAATTCGAATGAACAGTTAGGAAGTTATTTCTGAAAAACACAGTTTTTTGGTAGAAAGTTTCCCCCTAGTGGGTATAATATGAATTTTCCGACTAAAATACGATGTGCACAAGATAGACCTCCGTGGGACGATTCATACGCACCAACCTCGAACTAATTTGGACCGATGTTAAAGAAGTTAAGCCCGAAAGTATTTTTCGTTAAAAAAAAAAGAAGCTCCCCCTAGTGAGTAAAATATGAACTTTTACAGTAAAGCACAATTGATATAAGACACATCTCCTCGGGTTGAGTCATATGCACCACATTTCAACTGAATCAAACTAATGGTTCAGAAATTATGGCTCGGAGACTTTTGGAACTAAAACTTCTCCATAGTGTCAGAAATTTGCAACCAAACTTTCCCAAAATCATTCCAGTGCTTCTTCGCTTTAAGGGGTACGTTGAAATAGAAATGGAAGCTGATATGTGCCCGTTTTTAAATGTGATTCACACCCTGATCTGTGGAGAACATTATTTCACAGCCATATATGCTGGACGGGTATTATGGAAGTGACAAATAAACCTGGTTCTGATTCTGGGGAGCTGTGCAGTCATGGTGGCCTACATTTGGGACTATCGGTGAATCCGTGGAGGGAAACGAGGACTGGACGGAGTTTGAGGAAAGGCTGAGACACTAGCTCCTTGCTTATGGAACCGCCGAGGAGAGTAAGAAGCTCTTTATTCGCCTGAGTGTGCGGAAAGAATTTTGAGCTAATAAGGAGCTAAGCCTCGGGAGATTTTCCATAGGATAATGTAGTAGCTTGTCTGAAAGCACCCCAGCCTGAAATCATCTGAGACAGTCCAAGGGGTCGAAATATATATAGAGTGCGTCCTCCTTGGGGGAAGTCCCTTTGGTGGGAGCATTCCTCAGCCTAGGCTGAAGACCAGGGCTGAACAAGGCTTCTCCCTTCTTCACTCTCTGGTGATATAAGACTTTTATAGAGATCATCATCCTTCATGTTAACGCGATAACTCCATAACTATTTAAAGGATCTTTACCACATTTTACACCCACATAGACCTTAGTGTGAGGAAGGAAAGGATTGATTATGGGAAATGTCAAATGTATATTCCTGAGACTAGGGGGAGCTTTATTTCAAAAAGTTTTCAGGCCATAATTTCTCAACCGTTGGTCTGATTTAATCCAAATTGATAACCTGAATCATATTTCATACTAATAATTAATATCTAATTCACTAGGGTGAGCTATTTTACAAAAAAACACTGTTTTTCAGACAAAACTTTACATTTAATTCGAGGAGTGTAATGAGGGGGATTGCTTGTGCAACACAGTGGATTGGGGGGCTTTACTTGGATATACACTTGCAGTCAGTGACGACAGCAAAGGTTTAGCTTTTTAATTGTTTTTTTCCCACAGTTTCTACAAAAAAAGTATTTAGTGAGTTTGTCGGGCTTCATGAAATATTGGAGCCAGGGTTGAGTAATTACATGCTGAATTTTGAACGTTTGATGGAGGGTATGTGTCGTGTTATTCCTGCTTGAAGCGTGAGAATACACACGGGAAAGGTGTTTGCGTCACACTTGTGAGAAAAAAACTTCTCAACATGTTGATGCAAAACATTTCAGAAGCCCTATATAGTCGTCCATTCCTTCCATGGTGCACGACTATCTAGCAAACCAACTTTTTAGCTCACTCTCTGGAATGGAAAATGCATATTTTCCTTAATCTCAGGCTTAACAAAGTTCAGGTGCTGTTTTTAGGTGTTGGATTTGGCTGCTGTGTTTAGATGTTGAGTTTATATTTTACGCTTAGATACTGTGTTTCGATAGAATTTAGATGCTGTGTTCAGGTGATGTGTTTAGATAGTGGTTAGGATCTGTGTTTAGAGGCTGGATTCGGATGCCGTGTTTGGATGTTGAGTTTATATGTTTATATTGTGTTTAATGTAAAGTGCATTATACATTAAATGTATTATTATTATTATTATTATTTATTATATTTTACGCTTAGATAAAGTGTTTCGATAGAATTTAGGCGCTACGTTCAGGTGTTGTGTTTTAGGTGTACTGGCCCTTTAAGAAGCCCAGCGTTTCCATTGGCACAGTGACGTCAGAGCAATGAAGGACTCCAGCCTATCCTCTAAACATTGAAGTCAGTGGTCCTGCAGAGTCCTGCCTTCTGAGGGAGACTTCTAGCCCTGCACTAAAGCTCGGGAAACAGACGCGGGTGGAATGAACCAGACCCCACGGACACTCGATGTGGATTAAAACGGAAACTTTTAGCCGCGAACATGAAGAAGTAGCGCGAGCTGCAGCTGCCTAACCGCCGCCAACCGCGGACCATCTCCTCCTGCAGAGCAACTCCTGCTAGATGAATAATATGCTCCAGCCGAGCCGCCTGAATCCCGGCTTCAGCGGCTAGCTCCCAGGCTCCTTACCAGTTTCCCGAGACGTTCCGTTGATCCCGTGTGTCTCCTTCACCTGTAAACTCCGCCGTGCAGGTCCAAGACCCGCCCGCGAGCGAGAACCATGGCCGGGAAGCTGACAGCAGCGCGCGGCTCAGGAGTCCTGCTGGTGACAGCCAACGTCGGATCCCTGTTCGAGGATGTGAGTGTCTCCACAGACCAAAGCTGTCAAATATTTACTCTTCCCTTCATTACCATCTACCTCAGGTTCTGTTACATGACGTCTCCGCCGGTCACGACTCTTCCCTGTCCAGGCGCGTGCGGTACCTTCACCCTCGTGCCTCACTTCAACAACATTTTACAGTCATCCTCTTAGAGGACATAAATGTCCACTTCTTTAAAACCGCCCACAAATGCTATACTATGACCCACTTTCATCAGTTCTGATCGTAACTATGATATATTCATTCAGTTTCTAGTGTTTAACCCTATAATTAACACTTTATTCACACGATTCCATGTTTGTTTATTGACAAAAATGATTTTCTGTATGCTAAATTTTAAGTGTCTATAGTCATTTTTAAGGAACACTCTGCTTTAAATGCATGTTGACATTTATATTTATGTAAAACGTTGATAAAACCCTTTGGCCTCTGAATGGATATTTGATTTTCATGTATTTATTTTTTACCGTAATGGACTTAATGATTTTTTCAACTAACATAACTATCAAATATTAAATTATTTTCAGGTATTTTCATATAAGGATAGTATTTTTCTTAAATGCCAACATGGGATATGACACTGTAAAGACTGAAAAATGTAGAAATAAAATAAAATGAGACTATTTTGTTTGGGAAATACGACATATTGCAGCATCTGAGTTTGAAAGTTACAAAGTTCGGCATAAAAATAAAAGACGTTTCCATAATTGACGCTAACTTTTGTCGCAGTCAAAATTGTCATTAAGTGAAAAGAACAAAAGTTAATACACCTGTACTCATAATCAGAAACATGCAGAATGGAACCGCACTGAGAAAACAGTCATTCTAGAAATGAACAAATATTTTCTTAAATTTAATCCAGTTTTAACCCTATTTTTTTCTTTTTCTTAGATTTTCCTTTTTTTTTTGTAACGTGTGAAAATACGTTTTGTCTCGTTCACGACGAAAACCAATTATTTAACTTGAATTTATTTAAGTATATTCTGATATTGAGGAAATGTGCGATGGGTCTACCCTAAGAATAATGAAAACAATCTACTTACTCTCCTGGAATTTTACGCAAACTAACGTCGGACTTTGTTATTGGTATGAAACTAATACAGTTTTAGCTGGATCATCTAGACAAATCTTCTTATGACACAAAAACTGGACTAATTTCCCCGAATCGAGCCGTTGTTACTGCGTAAGAAATTCCTTTATTGCAGAGCATGTGTTTTAGAGTTATCTGTTCCCCACATGTGGTGACAGACTCTCTGCCATGTCTCTCGTCTGTGCTGTGTGAATGTGGAGACGTGAGCATTAGTCACGTCCTGCAGCCTGTTTCCGTACATTCGTAATGGATCGTTTTTGTGATCTATCCCGTAACTTGGGTCATCAGACCCTACCCTCACCTCACAGGCTGATGTGAATCTGCTTGTGTGCATCACAGCCAGTAAATTAGCATTTCTTTATGAGCTTCACCTGCTTTTGTCTTTACTTGCCTTGTAGTTATGAACATGTATTTGAAAATGTGTTTCATATTGAGGAGCATAATGCTGTAGTTAACGGCATATGTGGACATGATGACACGTGACCTATGTGGTGTAATTAATCTGAGGGACAGACTGTCTCTCCCCACCCCCCTGTACAGCGTCCTCTACTTCAGGATCATGGTCACATAAAAACAAAAGGAGTAAAATCAGATGCAAAAAAACAGATGCAAAAAAAGGTGTTTCTTGTCTAAAACAATGATCTTTAATTCAAATTATTCCCAAAACTCTAACTCTAACTCAAGTAACAAAATAATAATAAAAAAAATTTAACCCATGACATTCTTAACATGAAACAAATACTTCGTTTTTAAAATGTGTGCCAATATTGTCCCCCCCCCCGCCCAGGAAATCCTGTGATTAAAAGGAAACAGTTTTCAAATTTCCAGTCATATTTTATATTTTTAGCGTCCTCTGTTTTAGTAGCGACACTGAAGTGGTGAACAATGACTTCCTGTTTCACTGGGGTATAAATATGAGGTGACACAGGCCTAATTCTCCCCAAACCCCACAGAATATCTATGGGATGTCGTGATTAGGAGAGTCCACAAACAGATGAAGGTGTTGGAGAGTTTCTGTGTGGAGGAATGGTCTCAGATCTTCTCCATGTGTTCTGAAACCCCATCACTGACTACAGAAGAAGACTCAGGCTGCACTAAATATTTAACGCAAAGTGTGCCAATAATTAGTGAACACATGTTTTAGTGAAAAAAATTTGTTTTATATCAAAATTTAAATGTTTATTAAATTGAGATACTTGAGTAAAAGGGTAGATTTCTGTAAATAATTTGAATTGAAGAAAAGGTGTATAAACAATTTCGCAATTTTTTTTAAAGGGTACCAATAATTTTGAAGTTATTGTCAGCCTCTAAATCTACCAAGAACTCGAAAAAACTCTCGGTATCTCTTAAAAACTCTGGAGCGGTTCGTTTCTTCCCATTTTTCTTGCACCTTTCACTTCTGCGTCCCTGCTGACCACTTTGGGCCCCCAGCTTAAGCTTTTCTGTCGACACCAAACCAGAACTGACCGAGATTAACGACGGCACTTTCGCCTCAAGGTGGCGTCACCCCTCCAACTGACCTTTTGTTTTTTAAACCCTGCAACGCTTTCAATTGAATCACGTGATTCGAGCGTCAGATTGTAAAAGTTACTGTTTTGCTAAAGATGGTTATTGTAAAAAAACAACAACAAAAAAACCTTTGAATGTGCCTTTATCTTGAAAACGTTATCGTGACCTCACGTCATGACATCAAGTAAAAACCACAACACAAAATTTTCCCACTTTATCTGCAAACGTTGTCATAAAACCATAACTTTGACTACGAGGTACATTAACGCCATCCGAGATTCTACAATCGCCATAATCCTCATTATCAGAACAAGCAGCGTTCACATGTTGTCCCTGAGTTCCAGCGGACTCTGAAGTTGTGTCTTTGCATGTTGTTGACTGATACCTAAGGCTGTTGTTGTGTTTTGGACACTTTGTTCTGTGCAAGAAGGAAACTCCCGGCCTGATGCCACATAATTACGCTGGAAAGTGTAACTGTCAGGACTGGATGCTTCAAGTTCAAACACTTTTTGTCACTTTCAGTGTTGTGTCAATAGAGAGTCCCCATTCTTCCTCCTCCTCCTCCTCCTCCTCCTCCTCCTCTCGCTGGTGTGAAGAGCTGATCCCAAACATGAGGGAAGAGCGGTCTCCCTTGCTGGAGAAAGTCTATAAATAGCCGGCCTTTCACAGGCAGCATGCTTCATTTGGATCTTTTTTTTTCTTTTTTCTTTTTTTCCCTCCAACAGTCTTACATCAGGCGGAGGAAAACCGCACGGCTGAGCGAGTTTCCTCCCATGGGTGCTGGTCAGCTATGAGGTGATCGATTTATTAGTGGGGCCAATTAATCGCTGTTGATGGGATGTTTTACAATCTGAGGTTTTCACCGGAAGTTAGTAGTTTGCTTTGACCTCATCTGTGGTTAGTTTGATCTTTTTGCGGATGTATTGATTCATTTCTTTGAGTTAGATGTTCAGCTCCAGATATATTTGTGAGATATTTAGTGTTTATAGATTAGCTTTCGCCGCTCCGCTAATGTTGGCTTCTTCAAACCACAGCTTGTTTTTTTGCCTCAAAGCTTTGTGTTTTTCTTCATTGAAAGTGAAAGATTTGAGATGTTTTGTCGCTGTTGTAGCTCATGCTTGGCGTGTGTGTGTGTGTGTGTGTGTGTGTGTGTGTGTGTGGGTGCGATGTGAACCATCATGCAGTAATCGCCCATATTGGGACTGCTCAGCTGATCACCCGTAATGTGAGCCGGGCCCGGTCGTTTGGCCGGCTTATCGATTGGCGCACCTCCTCTTCTAAATATTCGGTTCAATGGTTGTTGTTCCTCAATGTAAGAATGACCGGTTCACCGGTCTGGCAGTGTGTTTGTCCATCGGTCCATCATGTTTTGAGGTGGGGCTTCCTTGGCTCTGACTTGTTTGTCCAGAACATCACACAGATACTGGATTGGATTGAGATTTGGGGAGAGGCCAAGTCAGCACCTTGAATTGATGATCTTTTCCTCGAACCGTTCCCTGAACCATTTTTGCAGTTTGTGAGGTTGAGTTATCCTGTTGACAGAAGCATCTGCTATTAACAAAACCATTTCCATGAAACCTCTTCCCCGGAGGTGTTTTACCATCAGCTCTCGTTGTATCATCTTTATGGAAATGCAGCTTTTTCAACATTCCGTTGCTCAATAGATCTCATATTACAAGGGATGTTAGGGAGATTATTATAATTATTCAACGACAATGCTGATTCCTTTGTATTTTCTTCATCAAATTTTCTCTTTTTACAACAGGCCGCCACAAACTGCTTATCTGTCTCAGAAGAGACTTCAATTCCCGACACAGAATCATGTGAAAATTAGCATTTAATGAAATTTAAAGAAATAAATAAAGAAAAGAAAAAAATTTAGGGTACTTTCATGTGAAAAATGAACCTATAGGCCAACTGAAACTACAGACAACTACATAGAAACTGAAATTACATAGAAGTTGAAACTTCAGACAAACGGAAACTTCAGACAAACTTAAACTGATCACAAACTAAAACTACATAGAAACTGGAACTACAGACAAACTGGAACTCCAGACAAACTGAAACTATAGACTAACTGAAACTACAGAGAGTAGTACCTTCTAGAAGTTTGTCTTTCCCTGTTTGTTCACTTCTTAGGCGGCACCACGCTCACGCTACAGATGATTTAGAACAAACCAGTTCAACGATCTCAACAATGATTTGCTGGCTAACGCCACCTGATTAATTACTGATTAAAACATAATGTTAGGTTCACGGTTCCACCATTAAAATTATACTATTGTTCATTAACATGTTGAAATGTTAGCTTGTAAAGTGTTGACATTGAAGAGAAGCACCAAAGCACTTTCACAGGAGAAAATAGTAAATATCATAGACTTATATCTCCAGGAAGCTTTCGCTCAGTGGCTCAGTGGGTAGACTATCGTCCCTCAACCGGGAGACTAGGGTTCGAGCCCTGTCCCACATGCCGTGAGTCCTTGAGCGAGACCCTGGAGCTTCAGCTCCCCGGGGGCTTCACAGGGGCCGCCCACCGCTCCCTTAGGGATGGGTCAGATGCAGATATAAATTTCACAACGTTGTATTTTATGTATGTGCTGTGTAAGATGTGATAAATAAAGGACATATTATTATTATTATTATTATTATTCCTGTGATGAAGATAAAGCATTTATCTTCACCGCAGCATTCATTCATTCATTCATAGTCCTGGGTTTGAACACACAGGGAGGAGAAGCCCAGAAGATCCCAGCGAATATTTTGGAATAAACTCTTACTTGACGATATATGGCATATTAAAAACTATTTTTTTTTGTTTTGTTGTTGTTACCGCTTTACATTAAGACTCCCCTTATTAAGGATTTCTAAATGTCTTGTACGTAGTTTACTAAGGAAGTTGTAAACACCGTACACCTCATTCATAAGCTGCTATAACTCATGACATATGAAGGGTATCAGCCGTGATTTTTATGTCTCATTCCGAGCACACACATATGTGTACAATTATTTTTTTTGCAAGGGCGTACACTTTGTTTTTAAAGAGCAAATATTCTTCAGCAAAGAAGAACTTGAGCAAAAATGTTTTCATCATGAAGAGTTTACTATACTTGAACAACCCAAATTATTGCTTTAACTTAACAACCGTGTTTAAAACAGAAACGTAGTTGATTTGGATTCAAGTGTCGACGATGGTCATTGTTGATATCTAAGGTGCCGCCACATCCAGGCATAATTAAGTTATTGTGTCAAATCCCTCAAGCGTGTTCTATCTTCTGCTGTTGTCCACGCCGTACTCCCGGCATTGCAGCTGAAAAGTTGCAAAATATGTGATGTCTCAGGAAAACCTCCCTATTTTAGTTCCCTAAGGGGCCCATAAGGTAGCACACACAAATAATTAACGTTAATGATGGTTATCAGCTCCAGCCAACACGGTGAGTCACATGACTGCGGTCACTGTAACGGCGCTACCTGTGTGTGCCAGACTGTTGGAGAGACATATTGTTTTACCAATTCTGTTTAGTTTTTAGGGGAGGAGAGAGTACAATCGACAGTCAAACCTGATCTATTGACGAGCTCAGCTGCTACCAATGTTGGCTACGACAAGAATCAGGGATGTGGGACACTAACAAGTTAACTCCAGGGTTAACAGCGTTATATAGGACTTGACGTCAACAACTATGGTGGGACTTGAGGTGATCATTATTCAGCTCCAACCAGGGCTTAGGCGACATTGTTTCACTTTGAAATCTATCCTTGAACTCACGCTATGTGATTATTTTTCCCATTATTATAGTTTAGGTCTAAAAATACCTCCTTTGGTGCCTATTCATTGGGTTCTTTGAATCGCTCTTAGTCTGACCCCTCCTTTTTTTCCTTGGGAGAGCCTACCAGGAACTAAGGCCCTGACAACATACTTTACTCTCAGGATCACAGAAGCCCGCAAACCCCCCTGACCGCGTTAAGGTGGTCATGAGCTCTGGGTAGTGACCGAAAGAATGAGGTCCAGGATACAAGCCACTGAAAAGAGCTTCCTTCTTAGGGTGGCTGGGATCAGTCTCATAAATAAGGTGAGGAGCTCAGACATCCGGAGAGAGCTCCGAGTAGAGTCCCTGCTCCTTCGTGTCGATGGGAGCCAGTTCAGGTGGTTTGGGCGTCTCATTAGGATGCCCCCAGGACGCCTCCCCGTGGAGGTTTTTCAGGCATGTTCAATCGGAAGGAGACCACTTGGGTAGACCCAGAACTCGCTGGAGGGACTATATATCTTATCTGTGCTGGGAATGCCTCGGGATGCCACTGGATGAGCTGGAGAGTGTTGCTGGGGAGAGGGATGTCTGGAAATCCCTTCTTAACCGTCCGCCGCCTTGACCTGACCCCAGAAGAAAATGGAATGATGGATATTCTGAGTGGAACACTTAAAGTCAGTTTTTGTGACTAGTTGTTTGCAGCAGGAATCGTTTCCATTCAACTGTTTAAAACATTTCATATTTCATAATTGCTCCTCTTAAACGATGCCATCTTTTTCTTTGTATTCTGAAAATTAGTGGAGATTTCAATAATCTCTCGGCGCCCTATCTTTTTAAACCCTCAAGAGGCTAAACGCCATCCGTAGACATGAACGTCATTGATCATTTAGTTGCAGAGCCAAATGCCACACCGCTGTAGCACTTTCTGGTTCTGATCCAGAAGATAATGGAGAACCTGATAAGGAGATTATGTCTGAAGTGGTTCCAATAGTTCAAACACAGACTCCAGACACTGACGCACTAAGGCCTTATAAATAAGCAATAAACAAACAAAAAGGAATAAATCTAAATAAGAGGGTATTAAACTGAATAAATACAATACACTCTGATAATATTTCACATCACGGCATGTTATTGAAGAAGTGCAGGATATTCCATGTGGATGTTAGTAAACGTTTGTGTTGCATGGCTGCAACAGTTAAATTCTTAAATGGCACTTTGGTAATAACTTTTAAAAGAATCTGGACATGTGAGTTTTTTGTTTTTTTTCCGATGAGTAGGCTCCCAGAGCGCAGCAGCATGAAAAAATGCTGATCTGAGTGAGATGAGTCCCTGATGATGATCGTGGCTTGATGAGGACATTGGTTTTCTGTAAATGTCCTCTAGTGATGGTATCTGAGTGCCTTTTATTTGTTGCGTAGACTCGATGAATGTCCGTTGAACTTTCCTGTCAGCAGCATTGCAGCTGCTGACAAAACCAGCCCAGCATGCCGTAGGTTAGGATGCTCTCTGTGTGCAGCAGTGGTAGAAAGATAGAAGCAGCTGCTGGGACATTGCTGCAAATAGGTGACGGTATCTAACAAAGTCTCCAGGGACCCACCACCACACCCAGTTCCCTTCACTGGGACAAACATCACAGCCTTTAAGTCCATCCAGGTGTTTGGCTGCTACCGGAGCTCGCAGAAGACGGTGAATGTTAACGTGACAGCGCCATTCAAAGGCGCTTCATGAATACAAATTTGCGTTTGTATTAATGAGCTGTAGTTAGAATAACACCTTAATGATGTGAGAAAATACGCAGAAGACAAATAAACCTTTAATCACAATTATTTGTCCAGCAATTAAATAAAATGCACGATTGTGCAAGCTCTTTTTTTTTTTTTTGCAAGATGCTATCTTTGCAGTTGTATAATAAACTGTATTAAACCAGTTCATTATACCAGTTTTAATAAACCATTTTTTTTAATTATACACCATGACATTGTGCTGAAACAAGTTCAGCCTGTTTAACATTTCTTGGATGGCTACAGGGCTTTAACACCTTGTACGCCATTAGACATGGAGTCCCTTCAAGATTTAAGCTATGGACTGCCTCTTAGACGCCGCTGTGGGGTTCTATTGCATCCTGCAGCAGTACATCCTATAGCCTGTATTACACAGTTGACCATATATGAAGCCAGTTGAATGTTTATGTCAACTGTTATCATTCCCGTGAGTGTCCGTTTCAATCAGACAGAGAATGAAGTGAAAGTAAATGATTTTACAACAGATGATATTTCATCCTTAGTCTGTCAGAAAGTCTATTCCGCCTCCAGTCAGACTAATAGTAATTGTGATCGAAGGGTATCCACCCTGATTGGTCAGAATGTATATTCTCCCTTTGTATCTGGATATTGGTGGTGATGGCTGATGTCGCTTGGTAGACCGATAAATGGAATTGGTGGAAATGCAGAAATGGACATGGTTGGGGAGGTGGAGGGCTAGCATAACACAGCAGCATGAAAGAACAAGAAGAATGGACCAGAAAATTCAAAAAGATGGCCGCAAGATGAACGTGTATCATTGTGAAATTGGATAGATGTGGTCGGCTGATGAGCACGGGTGATATCAATGGACGCCCCAGACCATGAAGCGGGTAACTCCAAGTGGGCATGCATGAAAGGTGTGATTGACAGAGTGGTATTTGAAATAAACTCTAGCCCGGTTGTGAAAGGGAGAAGACTTCCTGATTGAAACTTTGTTCGAACTTCATTATGAAGCTATGCTAACTAGGCTAAAATGGGCCATAATTTCTGTTCCACGTGGGCTGCTGCATCAACTTGAAATAATGGCAGAGTCTAAACATTAGTTATCATTCACTTTAGGCCCAATCAGAGAGATTTGATTACACGAGGGAAGCTCTAAGTAGGTGAGAACGAACACAAGATAAGAAGACATATTTAAGACTCAAACACTTTAGACGACATCATTTTAGCCACAAACTGAGAAGTTTTTGCTTTTTGTTTAGAAGAAGGTCCTCATTCACATGATGATGTTCTGAAAACACAGATGTGCGGGAAAGACTAAAAACACTGTAGTATTCCTGTCAGGCCGTCAGTCAGCGGCATCATTTTGACACTTAAACACCAACGAAGAAGAAACCAGACCCTTGTACGTGATCCTCCACTGATCACAATAATGTGGATCTTCAATCAACTCGACAACTCAACGTCTGCAGAACAAACAAAACTAGTTAGAGCGATATTATTTTTGTTATACGTTCCACACGTCTGGTCGTCACTGTGTCCTTAATGAAGTGCAAAATGAGGTTGTGTTCTAAGCGTATTTAAAGATTTAAATTTTGCCTGTTCAGATAGATGGAAACGATAACCATCTCAAAAGGTTACAATAAAAGATGACTGTATTTACATGAAGACCCATTAATTGGTCATCTGGACCACAATGAATGATTGCCCAGTCAGCTGACAACCTCACCTACACACAGTCTGATTTCCATGTACTTCGCTGGGATATGATTACAACACTCACCTGCTTAAAACAACAGCCGGTGTTTGTGAACACACCGACTGTGTCAACCGATTTCACCACTGGACTTGTGACTACAACATTCCCTGACTCACTTAGAACATATAATGTGATTCAGCACAGACAAAATATTTGTTATAAGCTGTACAAGCTTGTCCCGTCTGTCTAAAGTTTGTCATGCCTGTCAATATTAAGGAGCTTTAACAACAACTTTTTTTCAACTGATTTCACTATGCGACCCATTCCGTGAAAGAAGGCAAAATTCTATTGAGCGCAACCGTTTTATACAAATACACTAAATATTATAACATAGACGAGTCCACTGTTGCCCATGAGGAAATTCCCCCAAGAGGTTTGGAAAGTTGTCCAGGAAGTGGAAATATTATCAACTATGTGATGTTGTTTGTTATGAATTTCAACTATGCAGGCTTTCTTGTGAATGCGGTTAATGTCCATTAAGATCCATCTGTCTTTGTGATTCAAACATTTTGTTTTGTTTGTGTTGAGCCAACTGACTCCGATCTGTCCACTTGAGATTGGATCACCCAGAACGGCTGACAATAGCAGGCTTCAACAAGGTTCCTGGTTAGAAACTAAAGCCAGTATGTGGCTTTATTGACATCAAACCTGTTTTGAGAGCTCTGGAGTGTTTTCCTTCTGGTAGTGGTTTGTTTAAACAGGTGGAAACTATGCTGGCTGGACTTGGGTGTCACCAAATAAAAGCACCATGACGCCTAAGGTGCAGGGTTTAAAAGAAAGCAGAGGTGTAGCTCATGAAGTGGGACGGTAATCCACTATACCAACACACCGGCTTTAGAAGAAACGGCTATGAAATGAACCTTCGGGACGTGAAATTTCTTGCTTGACAAGTCTAATTTAACAAAATGCTGTGCTGCAGGCAAAGTGCTGATTACGAACCACCACCCATGATTTATGGGCTCCTTACTTAAAATGAACATCTGAGAAAACGCATTTCAGACAAGCCAATGCCAACTGATCTCCATTAAGCTTAACTATTAAGCTTAATTGAGGTCAGCGTTTCACCATTGATTAGGTGGCCTTGTCAACAGAACTGGACTGTTTTTAATGTAGATAAAGAAAAGTGTTTCAGAAAAGCCTGGGGTACTCTATTAGTGGAACAATTAAGAATCTGCAAGAAGCCGATGTTGATTCAGAGACTTGACTTTTGGAGTTCAAGTGAACAGCTCAGTTGGATTCTTCCATGTGATTAAAATCCGATGACCAGCTAGCTTACTTTGTTGAGGATCTAAGCATTGTGCTTCTCTAATTCCTACCCTAGTTCTCCACAAAGTAGCTCCCTTCTGTTCAGTGTCGTTTGTTACCGAGTAGTGCAGATATTTTTGCATTTACGATAAATGGAGGGTACAAATAGAAACAGTCCATTCCGTGTTATTTTTCCTCATTGTACTGTCGAGGTATTGTGGAGTGGATTTATGCCAGGCTCAGATGACACAATCGTTGCCCTATTTTAACGGGATCTGGTCTACGTCCGATTATGGCTTTGACACACTACCCTTTGGGTTTCTTAGATTTGCATAATCAATCAATAGCAAAGTGTCTTCTGGGACTTTCCAGAACACCGGCCAGGAACAGCAAGCTCTCGGTGACCGTGGGTAGAAAAAACTGTATTTAACAGGCAGAAACCTTGAACAGCTGCCGAGACAAGGTGGTGGGTAACCTCGGTCACGATTGGTTTGGTTTAGAGTGAGAAAGAATGAGGGTGAACCAAATGTCGGGACGGAAGTCCGCTAGCATAGCATGACTGGACATCACAGAAGGGCTCAAACTAGTTAGTGTTGACAATTTTTAGTGTGATTCATGCGCCGTGGTCCCATAATCTGACAGGTCGATCTTGAGAGATCATCAGGGAACACAAAAGTAAAGGGCATAGAGACACCGCAGAGCTCTGATAGATGTGATCCTCTGTTTCGTATTGTCATAAGGGCCGTGCTTTCCTTCTCGTCACACGCACTCGGTGCAGTAAACACTGACTGACTGTTGTGTTCTTCTGATTACAACTGCTCTTGTGTTTGATTACACATACCTCCGGTTCCAGCCAAGATGACCATATGGCGATGAACTATTTTTCATCAAGTCTGTGTGTTTCTTCATCTCCTGTCCAAACCATGGCCCGTTTGCTCAGGCTCTCACATTCAGCCCGGACCCCACTGAGCTGACATATTTACATCACCAAAGATAGAACAGAGCAGGAAAAATTTCCTGTCTGAAACCTGGAACCTACGCATACGCTGCTTTATATATGTGTGTGAGTGTGTGTGTGTGTGTGTGAACGGAGCAGTGTGGTTAAAGTGTATTTTCCTCTTAAACACGGGAGGATGTTTCTGCTGCCTGCATGGACTCCATACTATATTTAGTCTTTAGTCACATTGCTGACGGGAGTGAATTCCCTTACTGAATAATGTAATTGAGCGCTGAAGGTTTCTATTTATAGTGGTGGCCAAAGTACTGCAAATGTGAAGAACCAGATGCGTTGTTGTGTCGATGAGAGCTAAATAAGAGAAATTGGTTTGATTCTTTATTTCAGTCCGTCGCTCCTGGGTCCATCTCTCCATGTTTTCTCCAGATTTTTAAAATTTTTCTTTTTAGCTGATGTTTTGCGAGAAGCTCAAAAGCAGACTGTGTCTAAACATCTCATCTAACAGCCTGATTCTGCGCCTCTTCCCCGTCTTTTCCCCTGCCAAGCTCTCCTACAGTGTGTTGCTGCAGGAGTGGAAACATTTATGAAAGAAAGATCAGATGATCCCCTCTCTCCTCTTTTATCCTCCAACGCTGTCGTCACACAGAATTAGAACGTCCAAGATGCTGGAGAGAGCTCTGCATAGCCACCAGCAGGGAAAGTCAGAATAATAAGTACAGTGTTTGCCTCCTCAGCATGTGGTTTCCAGCAGTGGAACTCTAAAACACACCAGCCAAAACATTAGAACCAGTTACGGGGTTGCATGTTTTGTTTTTTTATCGGTGTACATGCAAGTATATAAACGGTTTGTGGATAATAGAGTTGAAAGACATACATCCAAACAAAGAAACAGTACATTGTAAATTTAAAAGTGTAATGTGTAGCATGTGCAGATACCCAGTAAATCATAAAGGGGAGCTACATGAAATTAGGAAGGTGGTTTAAATGTTAGGGCTGATAAGTCCCATTCTGTTCGCTGGTAGTCCGAATGTGAAATGTAGGAATCCAGTTAAATTGGTGTTCTAATGGATGAAAAATAAGGAGAAGAATCATGGGTAATGGACCAGTTTTCTGTAAACGGCCTTCTAAAATGTTTTTCCCGCTGTTAGCAACAGAGTTCTGAAATTTTTTAACGGAACTTCAGCGAACCATTCAAGCTTTTCCCACAATTTGACTGAAAGCAATGAAAGTAAATAGTAAATAGGCAAAATGTAAAGTTTCTCTATTAGCTGTTACTGACTGGTGCTAACACCGCTTATCTTGCTGTTTTCGGAGATATAGCTCTTAGTTGCTGAGTCAGGCACCTAAACAGTCTTCTGCTCTGGTCCTAAACCAGCAGAGGAGGTGTAGACATGATCCCGTTTCATGTTTGAAAAGGATCTCTGGCACTGCCTGGCTTGAGCTGTCCATCTTACCAAACAAAATAACGGTCACTCAAACAAAAACAGCAGTCACTCACTTAACCAGCCTCGAGAGTTTATAGTGAGGGTCTCTCAGGAAAAATGTGGCCCTCGCTGACATACATCTGGAGACGGACATACATGCCAACTCTAAGTTATACATAACATGAGAAAAGGACTCCAAGGGAGGGCCCACAGAGTGAACCCATTGACCCGACTCAAGAGGATATGTCAATGTCTTTGCAAGCTGAAGGATGTATGGCCAGGCTCCATCAGATCCCGATAAGGAATTGGTGAGTGGGAGTCTCCATGCAGAGCAAGGAAATATAGAGTTCAGTCCAAGAGCCATAGTTATCAAGGCTGGAACCACTGAGGAGGAGCATCGCCTTCCACCATACTGCTAAAGAAAAGAACTCATTCAGCAGATTCCCTGAAGGGGCAACAGTGCCGATTCAGTCCCCTTTAAAACTAGTACAATGGAGTTTGGACATTAATAGTTCTGTGTGTCCTGCAGATCAACATTAGCATAGTTTACTAGAAGTACGCTAGCTTGTGACCCCTTTCTGTCCTGGAGAGCTGGGTTCAGATCCCATACTGTACCAATTTTCTGTAGTTTTTGTGGCTCTATGTGTAAATTGATCTTTTTGCCTGAAATGGCATCAATTAATCAAGGCCTAAGTGTATCAATATATCTCGTGTTTGATAGCATTGAGTCCCAACAGTTCCAGCTTAAGTACCGAAAGAGGTGGCATTTGGTAATTCCTTGCACCATACCAGTACCAGCACCAGTATCAGTATAAAAGTAAATAGAACCCAACCTTAAACCTAAACCCAACCCAACCTATTATTTCATTCACACTGCAGGTGTGATTTTCACAGATTTAGATGTGAGAAGCTTCTAAGCAAACTTTACATGTTTGGAATGTTTCTCGTTTTTTACAAAATGTAATTTGGTTCTCTGTCCCACTTTCTGTGTGACGTTACTCACACAACAATACATATCCTCGTTAATGAGCATATAGGTTTAAGAACCTAATGGGCCGTGCTAATTGACATATTGGACTGATAAGATGCTAATATGTCAGACCCACTGTGGATTACGATCACCACAGTGTTTTAGTGTTAGTCGACCAAGAATCCTTTGGCCAGGATGCTTCTGCGTCGGCCGCTTCCCTTGTGCACATGCTCTGTGTTAGTTGACTAGCAGCGAGGACTCACCTGGAGAAAATCTACATTTCTATGGTTCCAGTCTGAATACACCCTGTGGATTACCCAAGGTATTCCTCCGTGCCCAGACGTGTGTGTGTGTGTGTGTGTTTAGTCAGTGATTATTTTTGAGAGTGTAAGTTGTGGATTTGGTGTATGTTGGGTAGGACTGGGCAATTCATTGAAAATAATGCACAATCGACATTTCGCACCTTCGACCCATGTGAGCTTACGCTGTTTGATCCAACAGATGATTTGTTCACTACCTGTACAGTTATCTGACAGGTTTGTACTGTAAATACGCTCAACTATTGACGTTGGGACACAGAAGTCATGTCTGTGTCTCATCAACGAGGTTGCATGCAGAAAACCTGTCTGGGATGTAATGTGTAATATGTGGCATTTGTAAACTATGAAGGCACTTTCGTGGTTGTGAGTCCCTTCTTTGAGCCACGCACTCTTCATACTCTGCAGTGTGATTATTTTGCAAGTGATTTCACTAATTGATGGTGATGCTTTTGGGTGCTGAGATTGTTTCTCTGCACCCGTCTACCTTTGACTTCTTCAAATATGAATCTTCTGTCAAATTAACTGAGGGCAAAATGCATACAAATCACAGACAACATCACATTGAAACAAATTGGATTTGTTCTCCTGCAGGTCATATGCGTTTATGTCATTGGCGAACACAGCTTTGCGCCAAGGCTTTGGGTCCGTACTTTGGGTCTTATGTACTCCTGTAACTTCAAGCTGAATTTCTGGAGCCTATTGCTGCATACGTCTGGTACTCTGAGCTGGTAGATTATGTCACCGAAGCAGACTAAACATGGGGCATAAGATGGAGGGGAATATGGAGATGTGATCAGTGTTGGTGCAAACCATACTACTTTGCACGCACCTTCCTTTTGAGAGACTTATGGTAGTTGCACAGAGTGGAAACAAGTGACTGAACAGGACGTCGTTTTCCTTTTTTTAATGATAATTCATGAGCGCAAGCATTGGTGAAGAAATTGAATCAACGGACATGAGCAATAAGCCGCATAAGAGGTCGTGAATGCCTTTTTTCGGTTAGTTTACCAGCTCTATGGGGTTCCGGTTCAGCTACAGGAGAATCATTGAGTTTGCACAAAAACAGTTACTCATTTATGTATTTAATGGTGGCATGGAACTGTTTATGTGCTGTACTTAAGGTTGCATCAGTGCTTTTTCGCCAAAGATACTCATTTTCATCTTGTAAACCCGGTGTGTGTGTGTGTGTGTGTGTGTGTGTGTGTTTTCAGGAGCTCTCTTAGCACCAGCAGGACTTCTGTCCACTTATGGTTTTATCTAAACCACAGCCACTTCACTCCCATACGCTTTGCTGTCATAATGTCAGTTTTATAACTCTGACTGTGTTTGTTATGGTCACACGCTCACATGAACACACTCTTTTTCTCTCCGTCCCGCTGAGCTTCTCTCTTAGCTACGGAGTCGGCCGGGGCGTCACGCAAACTGAATAATAACAGCAGCACTCTCGCCTCACTCTATTTCCATAGAAGCCAAACTTCTGAAACGAGGGAGCCGTGACTCGCAGCCTGCATCAGCTGTTAGCAGGAGTCCGTCCTCCCTGCTCTGCTCCACTTTATAGCACAGAGTTGAGCTGCAGGAACAAACGCATGAAGTTGTGCCTTGGTCACAGATATCACATGTCTGTACAGAATGATCGATTTGATAAAGAGCTTTGCAGGCCTGATTTTCTTTGACATCTTGACACGTTGTCAGCTCAGCACTACTTTGCTCTAGATATATAAAATGACTTTCTCTTAAAATATTATCTTGACATCTGTTTCATTCAAAGAAATATTGACCAAATTACACATTATTGATAGATATATCCACTTACTTTCGGTTTAGGTGTGGATCCAGGATTTTTGTTTTTCAATTTTTTTCAAAGAAGTTTCTTCAACAAAGAATTTCAATGAATTATCCAGTTTTCTAAAATGTTCTTTCATTATCGGGGGGGCATCTTTCACTCTATTATGAAAACACTTTTAAACCAGCGTGGATCCGAAGGTAGATCCAGGGATGTTTAATTACCTTCTTTGGATTTGCTTTTCGTTTATTTTCTCTAATTTCTAAGCTAATTATCCATGAAAAACGTAAAAGATAAATAAATTGTCATGTTTTTTTCTGATTGTGTATAGTGCGATCAAAATATATATTTGTACTGGGTGATCTTTAGTTAGCTGCTTAATTTAACAAATAGAAAATACTAATTACCAGCTGAGATCAGGAGGTTATGCCGCGTTTCCTAAAGCGATATTTCAAAATGAATCAGACATATTTTGTGATTTTTGGTGGCTATTTTGACATTGAATGCACAGGAAATTTAAGAAAATGCATCGTAAATTTACTATTGGGATTACTTTATAATGCTTCATGATGAAAGTGGGTGATTGCGGCTATAATCAGAATTGTGTATACCTTTCTTTCTTCTTTTTTTTTGCTTAGAATTGAGATCACTATTCTCTCCTTGATTTTCTTTTTTTTTTAATAAAGAAAATTTGTTGCACTCAACTGCGATGTTAGCTCTCTGGCTTCTAAGCCCCCAAAATATAGTAAGGACACCTAATATATAGTACGCTCGCTTAGCTTAGCTTAGCTTAGCTTAGCTCAGCTCAGTTCAGCCTGGCTGTGGCTTGTGGTTGGTCACAAAACAGGGCCTGGATCAACTCTGAAGCAGAGAAATAATACACATCTACCAGGATGGAGGTTCTCCTGCATGCCGTCATGCAGCAATGGTTACTCATTTAACAACAAACTACAACCCCTATATTCCCACATGACATAGGTACACAATACCCACAAGTCCACCTTCTTCAAAGGCAAGGTCTGGCTTATAACGGTGAGTTGTCAGACAAACTGTGCTGAAAAGTGAATTACTCTTTTTCTTTTTCCTTCATGTGACACCAGGACATACTCAGTTGTGACGTTTATGGTGAATTTAAAAATCTGAGGTGTTGCGACTGTGGTTAAACATGACATACTGACATTTAACGCCTTCTCTGAATAAAAAAGAAAGTCCACACCTGTGAGCCTTTTCTTCGGCAGAAGCTCATTGTTGTTGGTTGGTTTTCATGATTCTGTCTTTTTACTTGTGTTCTTCTCTCACACGGGCAGACAGCTTTTATCCTCCAGTCTCTGTCTTGCTCGCTCTGCAGTTTCCTCTACAGATTTTCTGCCTTTCAATATTCAATACATTCCCTGGATCTATCTTTTCATACTCTCTGCAATAAAGCAAATGATAGTTGCAAAATGACTATCAGAGATGTTTTGGTCTGACTGTTGACAGAAACAGATCCTTAAAGTAATATCTGCGCAAACATCTGAAAGTACGGTGCGTTACAGGCGAGGCCTTGCCCTGCAAAGCTTGTTTTGCTGGTTTGACAAAAACTTGCAATTTCTCTAATAATTTGTATTTTAATCTTCGCTCATAGGACCGTGTTTATACCTGCTCAAAAGCTGGTCAGGTGTCTCCGTTCTCTGCATCTGGTGTGTTGAAGGCCTCGATCATTAATCTGCAGACACGAGGTTTCCCAGCTGGGTTCTCCTCTCTTCTCACCCCCTTTATCTCCTGGCGAGACCTCCGGACTCACTAGTTAGCTTTATCTTTTTTCCCATAGCAACTCAGCCACACATTCCCACTCGGACGTGTGTTTGTTCAATCCTAAGCCTTCTATAAAGTGCTTATTGTCTCTGATCCACCAACAGTCACTGGGTGAATATTTCCCAGTTAAGGCCATTGTGTTTTCATTTCCACTGTGGCCCCAGCCTAAGAAAGTACTCGCCGGCCCCGGCCAAGTCATTAAAGAGAGCCTGTCACTGATGATGTTTATGACTTTACTTTTCCTTTGGCCAGTTGCTTTTTTCTCGTTTCACCGACTCCACTCCTGCGGGTCAGGGAACCCGGACGGCATAAACGCACGCTTCCTTTAAACATCAGGTATGTTCGATTCACCCCATGTTTTCGGGTGAATTAAAAAGCGCCAGAGTGTTAGATTGTTCAAAAGTATATCTTCCATTGCTCAGAGCCACGTCTGGTTTATTTCAACAACCTGCTAAGCCATAATGGAAAACTCCCTCCCACTGAACATCAGTATTTGACTGTTTGACATCCTCTAGCTCCCATTTAAGGCAAGCCAAGATGTATGCTGATAGAGCAATACGTAACACACACACACTAATGGACACTGCTGACACTCCATCACTACTGAAATAGCTTGATAGCTCCTGTTATATGTTACATGGCACTTAAGAGTTTCAGTGTTGAAATTATTTCTGTACTTGAGGAACTCTGGTGTGGAATCCTTACTGGATACTTGTGCTGTATATGTCAGAGTTTTAACCCTGAAACATGATGAGGGTGTTGATATAGACCCCCGGCATCATGGGCGAGGTTGTGTGTTTGACTGTTTCAGGACGGTTGTCTTACAGCAGAGAAGCTGACTTGCTCTGGCAGAGTTCAGGGAAATCCTCCCCGGCCCACCGTTGAAGTCGCCGCGGTCGTACTACGTAGGTCCCGTCGAACAGGAGAATATCACCTCCCAACTTTTTTTGAAACTTACATGAACCATTTGAAAATGCCAGCTGAGTTGGAATGAAATAAAATTACATCAATATGGTCAGCAGTGCCATTTTTCCACAAGCTTATTAATACTTTAATGATGGATTAGGAACCTCAACCAATTCATTATGGGTCCTCAGCATCCATCCCTTGTCACCATTAAGGGATCAACCCTTACATCCATGCAGGCTGAGTGTCTCTGCCTCTACATGTTTGTAATTTACTTGTGTTGTGTCTGAAAATGTATTCAGACATTCACAGTTTGGACCTCGGCGAAGTCTCTCAGATCCTTACCCGCACCTGATTCCTCGAAAGCAGAATCTCACCAAATCAAAGCGCGACGGTGACGGAGCTCTCAGTAGTCCATGATGATGGACATGGCGTTGTTTTTCCTCATCCTCTCCAAAGCCCAGAACATGAAGAACATGGTTGGCTAGTGCAGACTACTTGTGGAGAATGCTTGTGTGGTTTCCTTCCCTCAGATGCAGACAGTGCAGCAGCTGCACGGGGGGGTGGAGGGTGGAGGTTGGAGGTTACTGTGTGTTTTTCCTCAGCAAGCTGCTCGGATGTTGGGCGCCTGCTTCAATTAGTGCATCATTAGTCCTCCCACTCTCAGCCACACTTCTGGAGGAATTGGCTGCCAGGGACACTTGAAGACCTTTTATCTGTTTTTTTTCAAACACCGAATATAAGATTTTTACACTTTTTTGTTTTTTCTTCTAAAACAAATTCAGTTTTTGCTGAAAATGGACGCTGCAGTGAAAAGCCATCTAGGCAGTTTGTCTTGACTTTGCATCATCATCCAGAGAGGCATTGTGTTTTGAGTGACAATAAGAGGGTAGTTGATATGGAACTGCCACCAATATGTAGCTGATTAATTAAGATTCAAACCACTTAGTCCCAAAAGTCAACTGAAGAATGTTTGTGTAGATTCTAATCCATCCAGATCATGATCTCTTAAAGCTGAAGACCTTCACCTCTCATACATGTGGATCCCTCACTTCTCATAACTGAAGAATTGATATTTGTTTTCCACACCAATGTTGATCATGGATCAAAATAAAAAGAGTGATTGCTCGCGGCTCTGCTGTCAACCCAGAGACATGAATAGCTGGGTGGCTGTGTGACCACTCCCTGCTGATTTTCCCTTTTGTTTCTGAAGTTGTCGCTGGACCATTTCCAGTTTTCCAGAACACACATTTGAGTGAGTGTGTGTGTGTGTTTGTGCTGTGTGTGTGTGGTCCCCTTTGCTAGCTTATAATCTCTGGCCTTTGCAGAGGGTTATCACTTGGTCTTCCACTACCGACAGTAAAGTTTCCACTGTGGACGGCTCAAACAATGCTCTCTCTCCACCACTCCTGCGTCTCCTCTGGAGGCTATTTTTAAACCTCCACCACAAGTACATCTTTGTCTTAGACATCCTATTATTTCTTTATAGTGTTGCTGGGAGCACGTCTCACAGTCCTCGGCCTGGGAAACAGAGTGACTGTTTAGCCTCACCCAACTTTCCTCTCCTTGTAAAAAAAAAAATAGTAAAGACTAAAAGAGACGAGGGGTTGAATACAAAGCAAATGGACTTATGTTGGCTTGAAGACGTTTCACCTCTCATCCAAGAGGCTTCTTCAGTTCACTGGATTTTATGAATATGCGGTGTTCTGTGCTCTATAGCAAGTCGTAAATGACTTTGTCCTGGCAGTCGCAGAAGGTCGGATAGTCCTCAGATGTTTATTAGCTCTTGAGGCATCTTCAAGTTAGCTAAACTAATCTGACCGCCCTGACTGATAACTATGCATGACGGCTTTTGACCTTGAAGCAGAAGTGACGTAGGCAACGACAAAATCTGAACACGAATGGTCAGCTGGACGCATTTGGATGCGATAGACACAGGTGTAAACGGCAATGCGTCTCGCTGTACGCTTTAGATCCGATAGCGCAAAAAAAAACAAAAAAACGTTTTAAAACCAAGACTAAGCAGAGACTTATATTTTATAACTGGAATCATCATCGCCGCTGCCACGTCCAAAAATCTGCATCCATGTCAGCCGCTAATCCTTTGTGTTGGCGTGATAAAAGTATTTGATTGAGAGTCGGTTTGATTTTGGGAAAAAGTCCTTCAGTATATTTACGACGCTGGGGCGAGCTTTATCACCAAAGGTTTGCCATCATTTCTCAACTGTTGGCCCGATTCAGTCCAAATTGGGTGCAAAGAAATCGACTCAATGAGATCTATCTTCTATATATCTTCTTTTACTTTGATAGTTCATATTTTTACAAAAAAACACTGTGGACATACTTCCACATTTAAGTTAAGGAGATCAGTTAAAGGGGATTGCTCGTACAATGCAGGGGATTGGGGACTTTTTAGGGCAGCGTAGGTCTGGTTCAGTTGTTGAAATGCGGGGACACATTCCAAATGTCTGTTTTGTTATGTGTTTCTTTTCGCCAGCGTTCCTCCCATCTACTTGTCCTCTGCATCAGAGTTTTGTCATTCAGTGTTTGTGACTCAGCGGGTTTGAGTGAAAAGGGAACTTGTCGTCTGACAGGCAGCAGATAAAAGGGGGAACGTTTCACACTTTCACCCACTTGTCTGAAGTTTTACACTGGCCTTTTGGTCGGCAGCCTGTCAGTGCCTCTTCAGTCAAGTGTCTGTCGTGTTTCTTGGACTCTTTGGCGAGCCAACCTTCAGAGAGCAGTTTAGCAGAGATGTCCACCTATAGCGCTCCACAGGACTTTATTACCCACTGGTTAGAAGGGAGGCCAGGAGTCTGGTGGAAGAGGCCA
The DNA here is from genome assembly GCA_037951165.1 of Lophius americanus. Classification (NCBI taxonomy): domain Eukaryota; kingdom Metazoa; phylum Chordata; class Actinopteri; order Lophiiformes; family Lophiidae; genus Lophius; species Lophius americanus. The sequence continues at coordinate 5,731,109 of JBBDHG010000039.1, read as the reverse complement.
GTTATCCACCTGCTAATGCTCCTCATTTAGCTTTTATAGGTATTTGCTTTGTCCGCACGACAGATGGAAACCTTGTAAAACTGAGAGAGTAAAAAAAAATCTCCCCGCATAAGTTCTACTGAAACCTTCCGGGTTTACAATACCACGGAAGTGGTAATGCAGGAGAAGAAAAAAACCCTAGTTTGGCTACTTAAAGACGTCCAATAGTCGTAAAACTGTCAGACGTAATACAGTATGAGGGTTTACAAGGCTTGACTTATGCTTGGTGCTCCTGCATCATAAAAGTAGTTAAAAAATAATTTCCTGGCTGTTTTTGCATGAATTCTGCATATTTTTTACACCTACTTACATGAACTTAAGAGATCATTAAGGATTGGTGTCTACAGCGACATGTTTGGTCACGCTGTAGCTAAAACTAATCTAACTATTTCTTCACAGCAACCACTGTAAGATCTGGGCCGGGGCCTTTTTTTGTTATGAAGGGATTGGTTAAAATATTGACTGTCTTTCAGTGAACTGCACCTTTTGAGGGGGATTTCTTAAGTATTTCCTGCTTGTTCGTTCACGGATCTGCCGTGACTTTGGTGGTTGCCCTAACAAACCCAGTTTGGAGGCGAGAGAGGTGTTTCCTCTCATACTGAGTTCCTATACAAAAGTGAAACCTCTGTGATGACTTTGATGTCTTCAGTGTTGGAGAGCAGCGCACTTCTTTTCACCCAGAATCCCTTTCTGTTCAGAATAAGCCCATTTTTCGCAGAATGACTAACGGATCTTCGAGAGAGCAGTGCCCTTCTGGCTGTTGAGGAAACCTGGACATGTTCATGAGCATGTACGGTTCCTCATAAGGCGGCCAATCAGCTTTTTTGACAGGTTGGCATTATTAAAACTAAACCATGTTTGTGTTTTAAAGTAGCTTTGATTCCATTCCTCCTCAATATCAGGATGTTCTAAAGCTAGTTTTTCCTTCTGAATTATGGAAGCAGAGACGAAGCCCGCGGTCGTCACATGCATGGACACATGAATGTGTGCTGAGGTATTTGAGTTCTTTTTTTAAACTAAGGAGTTTGTGTTCACATATTAAGCGACTGTTAATCACAGTTCAGCCTGAAATAGCGTTTGATTTTGTCCTATTTTGAGGAGATTGTGTTTTTATACTCTAAAAACAATGTATATCCAATGCAAATGAAGAGATGAGAGTTATTTTAATTTTTTGAGTGTATTTGATGAATAAGAATGAGAATTAATCTGATTTCTTCAGAGTATAAACACTTCAAGCCTGTATCTATTAGGACTTCAGCAGGGATAAGGATTTATCTATATATATATATATATATATATATATATATATATATATATTTGTGTCGTTTTCTCACGCATGGTTCACTTTAAAACCTGGTGTAGGGTAGTACCTGCAAAAGTCAATAAATGTCAACATGGACTACTTAAATAACCCTCCCCCCCAAAAAAAACAATAAAAAAAAATTCCCATGTTGTCCCTGAGCAAAGTACGGACTCCTTTTCTCCTCCAATGGAAGTTTCGTCTGGCTGTCTCGGTGTTTATGCTTTTCATTATGTTTCAAAAAGTCTGGTTGTTTATCCTGTCTCAGGAAGAACTGATGAAGGGTTTTTATTCTCGGTACCAAGTCCGGCTCCTAGGATTTTGTCTGAGTTACTACTCCTCTCGATAGGGCCCACTCATATCTGTGTTTGCACAAATGAATTCAGATGGTGAGAGTGAGCGTCTTATCTGATTGGCTGCTGGCAGAGAAGTGCTGTGTGAAGGGATGCAGTAGAATAACGGGCCGGGCCTCCTGGTCTCCGCCTCGCCTTTCCATTCCATCTCACTTCATACTTCATCACACTACTGCATCACACTACTGCTCAAGACTTCTTTCTTTTCTGCTGGAAAAAGAAGTCTTGGTGTGTTTAAAAAGTGAAACCGTGCCAACATTTGATTTGGCAGGCTCAGAGTGGGGACATTTCTTGGCGGTTACACTGATTAGTAATGCATGTCCAGTATTCTTATTGATCTGTGATTTTTACAGCAGGAAATGAAGAGTGCAAGAATATTTGAACTTTGGTTTGCTAGCTTTGATGGTCCCTCTCGTACCACGCAATATAAATCATGGAGCTGTGAGAGATGTTGAATGGAACTCTCACAGCAATCTCCAGCCTTCCAGACTCCTGTTTATTGTCTTTGGTCCATGTTACATTCATTCGTATTTCATTCAAACTGCGCTGGACTTTATTTGTTTGGAAATGAACGGAGGCCATGTCCTGAAGGTCTCCATTTGCATGTTTGGTGCAAGCCAAAGAGTGCATGGAAATGTTCACACTTGTTGAACACACTAATGGAAAAATCGCACCACCGTTTATTTGAATCCAACCAGACTTACCAGCAGGGACAACATAGATCTAGTTGCCTCAGCCGTCTCCAGTGTTGTGCAATGCACATCCTTACAGGAGGTGCAAGGTTCCCTTTTTTTGACGCCTCAACAGCTCTGTGATTTCAATGTCTGTTCTAACACCTTTCTATTTGAACCAGCATGAACCTTTTGAGCAATTTGTGCTGCACTAGCTGTTCTGCGGGGTCTGACAATATGAGGTAGCTTTCAGCCCCCACATGCATCAGTGTGCCTTGGGTGCCCATTATCCTGTCAGTGCTTCACTGGTTGTCCCTCCTTAGACAACTTTGGGAGGCAAAAACCACCGCAGACGTGTGATACCCAACAAAATCTGCATGTTTGGAGATCCTCATTTTTCCTTATTCCAACACATAAATAGACATGTGTCTTGAAATTAGATTATAAATGTAATTCAGCTTGCACCTTTCAATGGTTTTAATGTTATGGCTGATTCTTAGCTCTTTGTGGCACCAGAGAAACAAACTGGGCTATCGTTAGTGTAAAAGTGCAACATTTAAATGTTGTACAGTGTTATTCAGTGTTTTTATTGTTTCTAACCGTTTATTACTGAAATTACTTTTTTCGATTGCAGAGAGACCAACGAATTATATAAACGGGACCTTAGGGTACCGTTACTTTATAAAATAATCTCCAGGTGTCTCTCCCTTCAAAGTAAGTGAAACGTGTTTTTAAGAGCGACATAGCCTCACGTCTGGAAAGTTAGGGTGCATCTGGGCATTCAGGGTTTTCTGCTGTGTGACACGGTAGATTTTAAGTCAGGGTGCCTCTTAGTTGTGTGTCGAGGCAAATGGTGTTTGCATCTGGAACGGAGAGATTACGTAGAACTTTGTCTCTCAATTCCTGTTTACCCGTCTCTCGTTATAACTAGCTTACACTCCTTATCCTCTGTGTACGTTTGTGTGTGTGTGTGTGTGTGTGTGTGTGTGTTTGAGTGTCAATCTCATTGTCTGTGGTTTCCCCATTTCATTCTGTCTTTAAAACCTTGGTGCTGTTCTGCTGGAAGGTCACCAGACAGTGACAGTACTGCTCACAAAAGTGTTTTTAGATGTATAGGGGTGTATACTTCTTTAAAACACCTGATAATACGAACATAAAGTAAATGCCTGAAAGCGGTTAATACGATCCAGGACAATATTTGTTTTTTTCAGTCCTTTGTGCCCCAAATTGTGCAAGTTACAGAAGTGGATATGTTGTATTATATGAGCCTGCATGTCCGGCTCACATAGGCATGCCTTATAACTGTTTGTGTCTTACCGCCTTCCTTATTAATGAGATGTCCGCTACCTTTTTACCAACCATAATATTCAACCAGCATTTAAGGGTGCATTCACACCTGGACTTAGTCACTTTGTTAGAAATACTCTTTCCTCATCGTTCAATGTCTGCCCTCAGCTCTTTTTGTCTTGTCATTCTCTTTGGTCCCTGCTACATTTATATTGCAGTTGAATTGCACCAGAGCCACCAGAGACCCATCTGTTCCGGGGGTGTGCGTCCACTTCCTTTGTTCGCACCAGGGTTTTGGAAGCTATGAACTGCTCAAACAGACGTGTGACACCTGGGTTGAAACCCAGAAAGTGTGTTGAACAAACTCTTTGAGGTTAACGCTGAGTTCTGGGTTGATCAATCCTGACATGAGATGGATGAGTTTTACGTTCCAGAACAGCTAAATGGGTTCAATCAGCTGTGGGTTTGTTAGAATCTGAGTTAAACGAAATTCATCGTCAATGCAGCTCCGACACTGTGATTCACCATGCTGACCGGTGAGATGGTATGGTTTCCATACTTCACCGCGTGCTCAGAGATTGTGCAGACCGAGCTGGACCTCGTCCTCACGGACATATTCAGCACCTCTCTGAGCCGAGCAGTCGTGACCTCACGGTAAAAGTCCTTCAGCATCCTACTGGTACCAAAACAGACCCACAGTCATAAGCCTCAACGACTCCCGTACCGCAGCACTCACACCTGTAGTAATGAAGTGCTTTGAGAGGCGAGTCAAGGACCACGTATCTGCCTCTCCCCCCTCATCCCACTCGTTCCAGTTTGCTTACTGCCCTAACTGCTTCACTGAGGATTCCATATCCTCGGTAGAACATCTGAGTCTCGCACATCTGGAGAAGAATTCCCTCTTTGTGCATTTCGGTTCAGCATTCAACACAATTATCCCCCAACTCTGAATAGGCAAACTAGGTTCTTTGACACTGGATACCTCCCTCTGTAACTGGGTACTAGACTTTCTAACCGACAGACCACAGTCCTGGTACTGGTGGAGAAGTTACCTCAGCTACTACCACTTAGGACCGGTTTCCCACAGGGCTGTGTCCACTGCTCTTCACCCTGTAGACCCATAACTATTGTACCAAAATCAGTATCTATCAACTAAATGAAGGAGATCATTCTTGACTTCAGGAAGAACTGATCAAATCACACATTACTAAATATCAACAACTTCATGGCGGAGTGTGTTAAGAGCAGCAGGTTCCCGGGGTTGGAGGTCACAGACAACCTGAGCTCTCACCCAAAGAGCACAGCAGTTTCTGCACTTCCTGCGATGGATGAGGAGAGCAAACCTTCCCCCTCTCATCCTTGCCACCTTCTACAGAGAGTGGACTGACCACCAGCATCTCTAATTGGTCTGGGAAGTGTAACGCCTCTGACCGGACGTACCTGCAGAGAGTGGTGAGGACAGTAGAAATCAGATAATTGGGACTTCACTCCTATCCGCCAAAGACATTGCCTGCAAACGCCGCCTGAAGCCACCTGTGTCAGAGACCCCACCCACCTCTGCCACAGAAAGAGTGCAGAACAACCAGGTCCTGCAGCAGTGTACTTCCTACTACAATCAGACTACTAAAAAAAAAAAACCCTGTATCCCCTCCACACCCCAACACAACATACCTATGCAATAATCAACAATGTGCAAAATTCTGTATTTTCTAGGGTGTTTTTTTCATTTTTCCCCCTCCCTTTTCGCAATATTTTTCACCATGGGCAATCATGTCATGTGCAACTATAATATATTTCATACCATGTGCATATATCAAGGTTTTTATCCACATTTCCAGTGTTTACTTTTACTTAGTGGCCACCTGCAATAATTCTTAAAACATAATAGAACTTAAAACATAATATGAACATAATTATGAATTATTATTATTATGTTTTTTGCGATTTCTTGAATTTGTTTTGTGTAGCCAGATGCTACGTTAATTTGTTCTGCTGGATACCTACCTGGTGGATAGTCGGAATGACAGTTAAGTCATTCTTGAATCTGTTTTTAGCGTTATATTAGCATTTCAAGTCAAATGGATTATGCTACGAGTAGATCATTGAATAACCTATGTAACTTTAAAGTTCAACATATCTTCTTTACATTTACATTCTTTATTTTTCGATGTTAACATGCAATTCCGGCCATGAAAAACTGTAATACAGTCAGAGTTATTTCTGTGCCTCATTCTCTAGAACTTTATGTGCACTGTCCAATATTTTATACAAGAACATAAATCCTATTTTGAAGAGAAAATAAAACAAAAATCTATTTCTGTGCTCAAAAGTCTATTTCCATTTTTGGCATTATCAACAAACACCCACAATGTCTCCGCTCAGTTTTAGTCATGTGTTCTCTCCTAGGGCCCTCTCTCTCTTTCTCTTTCTCTCTGTCCCTCTCTGTCTCTCTCTCTCGCTCTCTTTCTCTCTCTCTCTCTCTCTGTGTACATCTCCTCTCTCCCTCTCAGCATCTCCATTCTGCACACACTGAACTCCCTGCACCCTCTCTCAACTTGGTATGGCGTTGCAAGTTGCAGGTGTGTTCTAGTGTACAGAGATGTGCAATAGAACAAATAACCCACTTAAGTAGCAATTTTTTTCATCTCCATCGATCATGTTTAAGCTACTGCGGACGCAACAGTTTCGCTGAAATACGAGGTCACAGATCGCCATCAGTGATGTGTCACACATTTATTATATGATTCTCATAGAGTGGGGGTGTCGGATGTCGTCACGCCGCATGACAAGATTTTGTACCAAGGCAGAAACACAATACCTTTTAAAAACTTTTGTTTTCCCCAGTGTTGTATGGCCCCCATGTCTTCAGCAGTAAATGTGCCAATAGATTTGTCCACAGCCTTAGTCGGCTCTTATTCTGCTTAAAGGTCGCAGTGATAAGTTGTTGTCGGCTCCCTCTGTTGACACATCAGGCTGATTTTGCTGCAAGTGTATGAGTGTGTATTGTGATTGTCATACGGCTTCCTCGTGGCTCAGCACCGTATATTACGTAATGGATTTGTTCGCCACCCATCTTCCATCAACAGGATATCGTTTAGTCGGTCATGTTCTGCTCAGACGATACGGTCAATGTGGTAGCTTAACACCAAATAATACATTTTTAGCATTTAAGTGAACTGAAAATTATGTTTATTGACTTATTGTTAACCTTAGTTCACGAAAGCAATATAAGCTATCGTTAAGCTAGCTCCGGTTAGGTGCAACATGCAACGTCAAAGTAGGTAAGCTGGCCAGTTAAGACCATTGCTGCTGAAATTAGCAAGCTAGCTTTAGTGGGCCAACATTATTGTATTCTATGCAGACATTTTATGTGCTAGCTAGCACACTGTTTATCTTTCAGACTCTCTGACCTTATTAGCTAGCAGGTTAATTCAGAAAATCTGGACATGCATGTCTATGAATAAAAAGCGACTTTCACCAATGGCTATGTAATATTAGTAACTCAGAGTTCGAAAGGTCGAAAGCGTCACCCAATATACTTGGACAAAACATAAACTCAACCCAGCCATGTTAGAAATAAACTGTGGCTGGGTTGGTCCCTTTCAGACCCACTAGTGAGATATCAGAATAACCCAAATTGGGTTATTTTTTAACCCAGCAGTTTCTAGACTGTACGTTTACATTTTTTTCACCCCCGCAAAAATGTTTACCACTTTAATGTCCAGCTATGCAAGCAATTTGCAGATCCCATACTTCCCGAGCAGATGGGGGTCAATCGGAATCAATGAACGGATGAACTTTGGTCCGCCACATCTCTATGCAGCACAGCAGATAACTTCTTCTTCTACGTCTTCTCGCAATAATAATGTCACATTATCATAACTAGCCTAATGAAGCTCATAATGTATGTATGACAAGATCTTAAATGAACAAGATCACATTGACCGTGCGTGAGCCTCCTAGATAACTGATGTCGAAGCATTCCTTGGCTATAGTTGCTGGACCAGGTTGTGCTAGATTCCACAACATTCTTAAGTACTTAAGTACCACTACCCAAACTTCACAAAGAGTGATTGGATGTGTCAGTAATTGGTTTTGATTATAGCAGTAGTATTCCTCAGAAAGGACAGGCACCACCCATAGATGCCACTCTGAGGAACGGCAACCAACTCTTCGGTCGTATCGACCGAGTCTGTGGACAATTTTCAATCTTTCATTCCCTCAAAAGTGTGCAGACAGATCTCCGCCTCTGGATTGTCCACCAGCAGCAGTGACTGAACCCTTTCACATGGTTCCTTTGGAGGAACATGCTTCAGAGGGTTTATCGTTTCTCTCCAATTGAGCTTGTTTGCTGAGGTGCTCTCAAAATTCAAACAAACTCATACTCATAGATGTACAAGTGGTTTTAAAATAAACACAAGCTTCTCTCAACCGAAAAATAAGTTATCCCCTTTTAAATCCCATGGGTGTCAGCCATCGTTAACAAGTAGGTTCTGTGTCCGACGTGTTGCCGGGCTTTGACCACTAAGGTCTGCTTTGCTGATCCACCATGGGCTTGGCTAAGGTCTGTTGTGGAATGTCAATGCCCCTCTCCTCTTTTTATTTTGGAAGGTTTTTTTTGGAACTCTCAGAAGGTCACTGCATCAGGGATCCATTAAATGAGAGTTAAATTCTTGATTTGGACCGGTGCTGTGTTTGAGAGTGGTGGGAGAGTCTGATTATGTCCACTTTTGGGCTTGACTGACGAAGCATGATGGATTAAACTTTTTTGTGTGACACAGATCTCCATGTTGATCTTTCTGCTCTACAGAGCATAAGGAGCATCACAGGAAAGACTTGTAGCGGGGGCTTCTCTGAGACATTTTAACGGGGTCCTGGTGGATATGGGGACTGACCCGTCTTTAGCCCACGCACATCGCTCACTTTTCCATCCCCTCTTTTTCTTTCCATTCTCCCCCTCTCTCTCTTTTCCATCCTCTCTCTCTCTCTCTCTCTCGCTCTCGCGCCCTCCAACCGCAGGAAGAACCCAATTATAGAGATATGCTGAAAACGTGATAGCCTGTGAAATGTCTTCAGCGTCACACAGGGACAATGTTTGTCCTGCCTCAGTGCAAACAGGATGCTGTGTGCAGGAGAGCGCGTGAGATAAGAGCAGACAACAGTAAGAGGGGAAGACCAAAAAAACACAACAACAATTAGCCTATGGAGTAAAGGACTTGCACAGAGAGAGGAAGAAAACCACTGGGAGACTGATGCAGAGCCGATTCAGTGACCCCGAGACGGACTTCAGCAGAGTACTAGTGCAGCTCAGCTACAGCGTCATCGTACCGCCACATGAAGGAAACACAACTTGTCTCCTCCTTCTACTCTAAACCATTTCCTGATGCCTCCTTGCAAGAGTCGTTCACAATGACTTCATTTACCCTCATGATCAGGACTGAGGAAGGCTGCAGGCACCATCACATGATGGTCAGAAACTGAAGATCTGATGATTATATCTAGTTTATTTCCCACAAAACCAAAGATTGTTCTTGCTTTCTATGCACTTCTTGTCCATCATGCCACAATGCTGACATTAAGATAGACAAATCTTGGAACGGTCCCTCATGTCCACTTGTCAGCAAACGCTCAAAATAAGACTCATTTTACTCCCTTCATCTCAAAAATAGGTTCTCATTCCCTACAACTTATACTTTTTATTGAGTTGACTTCTAAAGTAGTAACACTTTTGCAACTCTTTATCGTCTCCATTGTTTGAAATACTAATTAAAGCAGGATGCTTACCACAGACCGGTGGGGTCCAGGACAAACAGCACAACAGTGTGGTGTACCACAAAGTATGGCAGGCTCTCTTTCTTAGAACTCGCTCATCATAATCTGTAACAGGGCAGTCTCATTTGTTTTTTTGCTAAATAAAATGCAATCTAATTGTAGGGATGGAATATTATCTGTTATAAATACCACCAGAATAAACAGTCAGGCGGACTGTGCTGCTATTAGCTTCCATCCATGCACATAAAAAAAGGATCAAGAAAAAAGGAATAGTAAAGGTGATCTGCAGTAGTTCTGCTTTCATCATTATTTTAATGCATGGTTGGAATACTGTGTAACATTTAGAGTTTTATCACGACCTGTAGGAAACATAAAAGTTGTACTGTTTCACACCTGACCCCAACGCCCAACCATGTGAAGGTAGTGAACCGACAGGTCAGTAGCTTGATGATGCCCCTTCGGCTTGAAATTTGGCCAACCCAATGAACCTGACACTCGCCAAAAAGCTACACTCCCAGGTTGTTCCAGGAGCATACACTGCTCTCCGGGCAGGGGTCATTACTCCCTTGAAGCCTATTCAGTGGCGTCTGATTAGAAAGCCCTCCGTGCACTTCCTTTTTGGAGGTTTGCCAAGCACGTCCAACAAGGAGATGTCTCTGGGAGTCTTTGGAGGAGTTGCATATCTCATCTGGCCTGGGATTGCTTCGGGATCCCCCGGCTTCAGCTGGAGAAACTTTGGGAGACTGGGATGTTTGGCAAACCCTTCTGTGGGGCCTGCTTCCACCGCGACCTGACATTAAACATTAAAGTGTCATTATGATCTGTGGGGCAGAATCAGCTTCTCCTGGATGTCTCTCTGATTAGTTATTATTGAAATCCAGGGTCATAAAAATTATACTACGAGTTACGGTATTGATAAATTGTAATTCGAACTTTTGACCAGAATTAGCCAAAACTCATTCATCGCGATCACAATGATGTTTACACAGAACCCTCAGGAATTAGGAATGTAGTTTAGACAAACACACTTTTACTGTCAAAACCATAAGAAGCACAACATTGATGTTTGTGCCTTAAATTGATAATCCGGGGAGTCACAATTAAAAGTCCAGTGTGTAGAATCTAGTGGTATCTAGCGGTGAAGTTCCAGATTACAACTTATTTTACACATCACTACACCTGTCCCAGAAGCTACATTGGTTCGATGTTCCATTGCTTTTTTTTATTCTCCTCCAATTTGTCAAAACACACCAGTTTTCCCCTCTTCAGAACTCTCCAGAAAAATGGTAGCTTCCATATGAACCTGAGGAATCGCTTTAATGGAGAAAAGAAAGAGCTTTTTCGTAACTAACATAAAAAAAAGTATTATCTTTTCAGCTGATGGTACAACAAAAAATGTCATTGTGTCATAATGACATAATCTTAAGCTCGCAGAGATCTAAAGACAGAACTCAAACACCGGTTCCATCCTCATTTCTGTGCAGATGTCTTGAGATGTGAGGCATCCAAGTGCCTCGAAAGTGGAGCAGGCTTTATATGTCGAAACTGTGACAGCCTCATTCTGTCTCTCTTGTCGCCCTATTATGCATGGAAGTTTCTAAGTGTGTCGTTTTTAGAACCCTTCCTTTGATAGAGCTAGCACAACCAGTTTGATCGTGTCCTCAGGCCAGCTGAGCATGGGGTTGGGTTTCGGTTTGACAGTATTATTAATGAACAGCTGAGCTCATAAGAGTTGTAATGTTTATTGCAGCATGCAGTAAAAGTCAGTCGTCTCCAAAGGTGAAATTTTAATTCCACAAACGCTGCTCATCTGGAAACAAGGGAAGGTGACCTTGTAGTAGTTATGAGCTCATAGCAGCTTAGAATGGCAACCACGAAAAGAATTCGACTCTCAGCCAACAGGCAAACATGTTGTCTGAAACTTGTTGTGAAGTGCTACAGGAGTCGTGTCATTATTGACGGAACGTTTTACTGTTTGCCTTGTGAGAATAATCTCAACCATCTCACCACTTAGTTCGGTTTGAACTTGCTAAAAGCATACGCTGTACAGAAACGGTCTGCTGGTGTAGATAATGATCCTAGACGCCGATTCCAAAACGGTTTGAATGCTATTAAAAGAAAAAAAGAGAACCAAAGAGCTAAAGCAGCAGTGATGACTGAAATTCTGGTTCTGAATGAAAAGTGACGGAACACTCGGTGCATCACTGGGTGTTCTGGATGTTTTAACGGAGAGCTATTGACCAAAATGATGCAGGTTGTGTCTGTGCCACCATTTCCGCAAGAATAGAATCAATATTAAGCCAATCCTCGGACAACGAGGTTGTGGACCACTGTTCTAGAGAATCTGGGTCAATCGGCTCTGGTTCTATGCTGCTGGTCAATGCCGTATTTTGGAGATGATGCTTTGGGACACAAGAATACCGAATATTCAGCTGTACATGATATCCCTGCCCTCAACTCTGACAATGGTGTTGATGTGACAGTGACCAGGCCAGTTTTATCCTTGGTGCCTATGAATGGACTCGATGAGATCTGTCTTTAAGATATCATATTTTACTCTAATAAGTCATATTTCACTCACTAGGGGGACTTATTTTCTCTTCTTCGATCAATCAGGGTGATTGCTTGTACAACACAGGGCATTGCTGACGTTTCGGAGATAGCATAGATCCAGTTTTGCAGACTGTATCCATAAATATAAATCTGACATTGAATTCCCTCTTGAAAGAATTATCCTAGCTAAAAACCGGGTCGGGTCCCTATAAGGCTTTTTTACTGACAGCCGTTCAGAGCCCAGGCATCTTTGGCTTAAACCTGTCCAGTAGAGTTCTTTACACTGCCGTCATTCCCATTGTGACGTCTCCAACGGTTTTAGAAATAGACAGCTAGCTATGCGTCACTGTAGCTAAACGCACACATAATTATGTTCTTTGCGGGGATTAAATTATAGATTGGTGCTGCGTTTTTTTTTGTTTTTTTGTTTTTTCTTCTTCTAAGGGGTGTCTGTAGCACCGGCTTGAGGGCTAAAAAGACAGGAGATGCGCCGTGGATGACATTAAACGAGAGAGAAATGTGAGGAAAAAGTCAAAATAATAAATACAAAATGGGAATGAAGACAGTGAAGCAAAGTAAGAAAAAGATTATCCTACATCCCAAAGCGAAAATCAACTAAACGCCACAGAGAATAAAAACAAGAAAAGCTGACAGATGAAAAAAGGACATAATGGGATGTGGCTAAACGAGGTTCACTCATGACATAAAAGCAATGAAACAAAGGAAGAAAACAAAAGGAGCCAGTAAGCAAATTAAACAGCTGAATAATTAGAAAGAGAAAAACTAACGTCTGAATGTATCCACCAAAGTTCACCACTAACCTGATAGCCGGGTCAAACTCGGGTCTGTCTATTGTCAGGGGGACGTGCAGCTGTTCCCATGATTCATTGTGAGTCTCTGTTTGGATTGACAGATGTCTCTGCTGTCTGCCTGTCAAAGCGTTCTTCAGAACAATGCCGGCTGTGGTTGGAGTGTGAATCACTCCTGATGAGCAGGTGGTGCCTTGGATTGTAATCCACTAGAAGACCTCTGTTGCCACTTTGATGCGGGAATCTATTACTTCCTGGACAAACCGGAGTCCCAGAGACGTGGCTTCTGTAAAAAACACCAGTGTTACCAACTGTTGGTGAAGATCTCCAAAGATACTGTGTGAAACGTTCATGATTATCATATCAATATAAGTCCTAACCGGTATCTTCATTTCATAATGAACCTATCAGAAATGTGATTTCAAAATCCATCATGCCAGATTTGCATGGTGTGAACGCAGCATAAGGCCGACACCGGATCATGTGGACTCGTTTGTAGTCTTGGACAAGAACCTAAAACAGACCAATGTTGTCTGGAGTGCATGTGTATATGTCTATACATGTGTGTACGTGTATATATGTTTATATATGTGTATTTATGTATATATTTATATATGTTTATATGTGCAAATATGTTTATATATATATGTGCATATATGTGTAAATGTGTATATTTATGTGTATTAGAAAGTCTAATATTTAAATATCCATGATGTAAATATAAAAGATCTGACAGCAGAGAAGCGGGAAAGAGAGCTGGCGCTGTTCATTTGCACACTGGCTATCGCAGTGCATCCTGGGACTTGTAGTATGTTTGGTGTTTAGTATACCAGTTATCACAGAAGTTAGATATCGTCTTGCGGGCCGGATATAATTGTTCTGCGGATCTGACGTGGTCCACAGTCCTGGAGTTTGACATGTGTGATCCAGAGCGTTGCTTTATGTTAAATGCTCCTGTTGATGGATAAAGTCCAGTGTTCCACCTCTGTATCGTACCGAGGAAGAGATTTTGCAGCCTGTGTTGAGTAACACATGGCAGAGCTGTGTGAGGGGGAGAGCGAACGCTACTCAGATATGAGCAGGACTGTTGCCTTGTGCGCATAGTTTAGATTAAAAGTGAAATAATGGAGACAAATATCATTGATTAGCTGCGGGTGGGACTTCCTCCAAATGATAAAATGATGTGGTCACTTTTATTGGCAGCTGGATTCATTCACGGTTCTTACAGCTTTACTGGTGCATTTGGCTGTGGAGCATCATCACACACTCCACACGTCCATGTGTGCAGCGTCACGCATGAGGACAGGGTTTTTTAAATTATAATTATACATAAATCATGTAAATCATGAGGCATTTTTGTAAGGATAAACAGAAAAGTGTAATTTTTTTTTTTTTAAAGTTGACAATGAGGTCATTTTATGAAGATGTCATAATCTTCTATGATGTCATCACCACTGATGCGTTTTTTTTTTGTCTGTTTGGAAAATCAGTATGACAATGTTAAAATTTGAAATAGAATCCTCACGTCTGCAGACGTTTTGCACAGGATGAGCTTGTTAGACTGTCTCTGGAAGTCAAAAACAGTACCCCCCCCCACCCCAACCCCCCCGAGGGAGACGGTGAACAGGAGCACTTTGTTTGAAGTATTAGATACCTTCCCTGTCCTCCATATCGTATCCTCTGCAAAGATGAAGATATCTCTGGAGTCGGCTTAGATCTAATTTCCTGCCTTCACAAAGTGGGTTTGCTCTAATTAATTCCGTAATGAGCTGCTTTGATGCGGAATTAAACGCTCCAAATAAACCACTCAGGGAACTAAACTCATCAAACTGCATCAACCCACCATCACGCAACGGGCGAATTAGAGCCGTTACGGACAGACACATCAGCTGCAACCTGTTGAAGGACACACCGCCTAACCCCTGTGATTCCTCAGACCCCCTCCCTCAGTCAATGACCTCCATCTACTCTGGGTATTTTTAGTCAGCGGCCTGCTCCCCTGACAGCCATAACCTCCTTTTTAAGACTCTCAACGCTTTCGTGCACAAAACTGCTCCTCCAAAAACAGATATTCCGTAACATGAAAGGCGTCCGATACAATTTAACTCGAGCACTTTCGTGTTTTTGTTTGTTTGGGATCCAGCAGCTCTCTATTATTAATTACAAGTTCAAATCGGTTCATTCTGTGGTTCAACTGAGCGAGGAATGTTACTAAATCAGTCTAATCTATTAGAAAATGTCTCTTCGCCAGTAGCGATTATTTGAAGGAGCATTCCGGCCCTTCCTGTTGCAGCCGTTTTTTTGTTTTTGTTCTCTGTCTTTGCCCCAGAAATGAGGTCATGATGATTTTGGAACAAAAGGATCCATTCTTATCATATAGTTTGTTTACTCAAACCTGACATGACCTATTGCATAAGCGCTTGGAAGTGTGCTTCTTGTTTTGTTCCATGGAAGGCCGCTCTGACAAAGTCACGAGGTGTTTCCAGACACGTCGAATGCAGCAGGTAAAAAAAGTCTGCTTCATTGTAAACAAGAATGAGTTGAAAATCTAGAGCGGGATGTGAGTTTTTCCAGTGTGTTTTAAAAAGACGACGACGACATTGTGAAAAACGATCCTCTCGCACACAGACCCACAAAATATTAGCATGTTATAAAACGCAATCGTATTAATAGAATATAAATAAATGGGGAGGGTTGTTTCAGGAAGGACATCTGATGGAGAAACGTATGCCAAATCATTATGTAGGACAAAAACCGAATCCGTTGGAGCGAGACAGATGACCCATCATATAAATACATGGGATTACATTACCTTCCATTTATACCAATTGTTGGGGAACCCTGGACACCAGTGAATAGATCTTTAAAAATATGGATTTTTCATTCAATTAGATGATTTTGTGTATTATTGAACAATTTAAGGATTGAGTCAGGAAAAGGACAGTAAACGTTTCCACGTCACGTACAGCAAGTCTTTCATGGAAACTTGAACACATGCAGAAGGATGTTCTATGTTCTGCCATGTTTATGGTTTGCTGTGGAGCGAGACCCTCTGGTTTGTACGTCAGAAGAACCCCACATCAAAGCCGTACGCCGCTGTACCTCAGTGTAAGTTGTACCTCAGATGCAGCTTCTGTGGTAGACCTGTGTGTATTAGTACCAGGTGTAACCAAGCAACCGTTGCATTTCTGAGTCTCCTTGTCTCCCCTCTCTTCCTTCCAATTATGGATGTTGCATTGTGGGTATTTTTTATTCTTTTTATTTTTTAGAAAAAAAACTGTTTCTCACACTGGTCTGACCTGAGGAGGCATCATTTTTGAGATGGATGAAGTGAAGTAAAAGCCAGTGGAAGCAGAACCCAATGAAAATGATAATATTTAAGTTGAACGCGAAGCCAAAAAATGAAAGAGTGTGATGAGAACTTGGGAGTGGGAGGTGTCTGTGGAGAGTCAGGAGACTCATGCGGCGGCCATGTGCCTCGGTTCAAAGTGTCTGCAGCAGGAATAAGATGGGCCGGAGGTTGTTCTAATTAGCCTGAGAATGCCTCAGTGAGGAGCCACAATGGGAAGAAGAGCGGGTGTTCCTCAGGTCATGACCACTGAGGACATGTGGCAGTCACATTCAGCGTCATATCCTAGTTTTACCTCAGTAGAACCACTTAGACCTTCAATCCAGGGAGAACAGAAATTAAAATCACCTTTTGTATTTGGTTGAAGTCTGTTGCAGAACTACATTGCATCATTTATCAAAGATAATACACCTCCCCAAATTTTCTACCTTTTTTTCTTTTTTCTTTTAACGCCCTACTTTCACATTTTTCTGTGGTTCTTTTAAAACTTTTCACTGACAGCACAGGACGCAAATACTGATTCAACGCCATTGGTAAGCAGGTTCTGATATTCGAGCACCTTGTTCACACATTTAGACTCGTTCCACACTGAGAACGCCAGTATTTTTTTGCATTTTTTTCCTCAAAATGGCTCAGTCATGAAGGCTCGGCTCCGTCTTTCACAATCAAGAGCGAGTATCACCACTTTGCCACCTTGTTTTACAGCTTCCCTATTTCTTTCTTTTTTTTAAAATCGGAGTTGTAATTCCAAAATAGATTGTTACAGCCAAGGTCCACGACAAAAGACAATCAATAGTGGACTTAGCCGCAATTATTAGATAGAATTCTGTATGCTGAATTGTCCATTTGATGAACATTTGACAGTGGATAGGGGGGTCGGCATGTCCAGCTCCGCCGCTGCAGTATAAGCTGCGATGAAATGTGTTTGTACATCTCCCTCAAAACCAGCATGAACTTTTTCAGTAGCTCCTCAGTGAGACACAAGGACACGGATACAAGGGTCGGCCTTCATTCCCCACGTGGATCATTGAGTCTGGGGTTCCCATGACCCCGTCATCAGTTCACTGGTTGTCCTTTTTTCAGTCCGCTTTTAGTAGCTACTAATCACTTGCAGACCAGGAACAGCCGACGAGGTCTGCGGTTCTGGAGATGCACTGACACGGTCGTCCCGCGGCCACAGCTTGGTCTCAAACGCGCTCAGATCCTTCATCTCCTTAAGAACATTTTTCCTTCTTTCAACACATCGACCTCAGGACAAAATGTGCCCTTGCTGCCTGAGACAGAATTGTCCATGAAAGGAAGAAAGGAAGAGCTTAATTTAACCCAATTTGAACCTTATCTTGATTTATTGTCACATTAATCCAAAAAGAGGAGACCCTGTCCTAATTGAAAGGCCACATTTCTTTCCAGCATTTGCTTTTGTCGTGCAAATTCAATGCGAATGACGGGAACTTCAAGCTGGAGAGAAAACTTGAGACATGTCCTTGTAATGGAGGTTATTTCAACAAATCTTCACGGAAAAGCCGAGCGCCGTCTCTTAGTACTCCACACCATTTCAAAAGTAGGCCATCCACTGCGAAAACGAAGGCATGGGCATAGAAGAGAGAGGAGGTGGAGAGAAGTAAGCGAGTAAAAGAGCCAGCGGAGGAGGACAAAGCGAGTGTGGAGGAGAGGCTAGGGAGGGTATGGGTTTATTTTTACCTCCTTGTCTGCAAAGCCCCACTTTTTAATTAACTGCAAATACATTTTTGATCAGATGAGGCTTCAGATTTAGCCTGTGTTTGTCTCTCTTTCCATCCGGTTATTAGCCCACGTATTCTCCGCCGCCCAGCCATCCGAGGGCCCGCCGGACCTCATCCGAGCCACGTTGGCAGGACCAACATCTTTTCCATATGTCAGCCTAAATGTGAGAACTGATGGACGTCCTCAAAGGATTTCCGCCTGACCACGCTGCTGTAACTGATTCCTCTCCCCTCGCTGCTCCACATCGCGTCCATCTAGGACAAATATTCTCCAGATGAAATATTTTAAGACCCGTTTGAAGAACTGCCAGCAGTCACCACTTCTTCTCCGCTCGGTGTCTGCCGCGGTTTCTCCTTCGGAGTTCACTCGAGTGTTTGGAAGGAGATATTTGGGAGAACACCGGGTTAAACAGTGGCGTTTGGTCGACCGCCCGAGTGCAAACAATCGGATCAGAGAGTCACTCTGCATTATTCGACTATTATTTGAGTATTCCTCCAGCACCGCACAGACTGTGACTCTTCCGTTTGGTGTCGCGTGTTCTACAGCAGGATGGAAAGGGTTGAGAATGTTTTCAGCAGTCTGTCGCTCTGACATATCTTTGGTCTGGAGAAAAAGTCGGTTCTGACTGACACGTATGATCCAGCAAAGTCTCTCCACCAATCCGTGATCAGAGTCAATTCGGTATCTCCCCGGTGTTGTGGTACGTTTCTCTAAATGGCACTGCGAATTCAAGCTGCCGCCAAAACTCACCATTGATTGTCCGGCTGTGGACGGGTTCTTCTGGCGGGACCTCTGCCGTCCCTGTTCTCCTGGTGGCCTTTGGTGATTATAGATAGTCTGGTGTTCTTCTATTGTTAAAAGCAGCTGCCGACAGCATGTAACTGCATCACTACCACCTGGTGGTGGCACCGTGTTACTACCCATGGGAAAAAACATTTAATGATAAAACGATAGTCGTTCATAGCATTGGATTTATGAACATTAGAAAAAAACATGGCCCATCCCTAAAATCTATTTGCTGGAAGTCAAGTTTTACTTTTGCCAATGCAAATTGTTTTACGATTTTTTCATTTTCAATATCGGACAACAAAAGCCTGTTAAAAGTCATATTTCTTCTTCTCTATTTCTGCCAAACTGTGTCGCAAACTGTAAAATCCAGTTTCGCCCTTATCCTCTATTTCAACCCTTCTATTGTTTCCAAAATCGTTTAGAATTGATCGCGTTTCCTAATATCATTATATTATGTATCAAGCTTATCTTTCCACTTCTCTTGCATGTCCCATTATGTTTTTAAAGGATCTTAAACTTCATCAGAGTCATTCAATAATGGAATTAAACAGTTCATTTTAAAAATAAAAAAAGGAAACACCATCAATATTCTCATCAATCAGCACATTGTCTTCCTGTCAGGTGACGAGGTTCTGATGAACACTTAGTAATATGGAATACTGACTGGCACTTAGGAATACTGTCCAATCGTTCCATGTTCTTTCCAGGTTATCGAAGTTTTCAAATAGCTTAGTGTAAACTGGTGTCCGACTTTAGGTTCAATGAGTCAGTTCTGCGGTGGACCTCGAAAGGGTGTCATAATTCCAGCTGCCCTCACCTCTCCGTCAGCAGCTTCAGTGAATCGCTGAGCGATATAGGAACATTTCTGCGTTTTTCTGCGTTTTTCTGCGAGCCTGTCTCGGTTAGGTTTGTGCATCAGTTTTTGGTGTTTCGGGCCGGGATTTTCCAATGTATGACCTTCTAAATGTGTAATATTTACCATAAATGAGCTTCTTTTCACCCTCCATTATCTGTACTCTTCACTTCTTAACAACATATATGGCTTTGTTTAAGTCTAAAACCCAAATTGTGGAGTTAATCTGCTTTGTACAAAGAAATGACACAAATGTCTCTTCATCTATGCATAATAACATTTTAATTGAGTAACCGTGTGCTGCAGAGTGTCCAAGCGATAGGCTTTACGTTCAAACCTTTGAAAGGGAGCTAACGTTGACCGTAAGACAAGTAATTAATGGAAAGAGCTAAAAATGTCAGGATGATAAGTCACCGACGCAAGAGTCCCACAGAGACACACAGCTAACTGTAAAACAGAATAAACTTGCGCCCTGTCAGGGTAAACTTATGACTGTTTGGCCTTCAGTGCTACCAGGATGGTCAGGAGACCACTCTCTGGTGTTAACCTTTCCTTTCCTCCGCCTTCCTCTGCCTCACTCTCTTCCTCCACGTAACTGATGACAAGGTCCACTGCCTATGTCCTTATATAGACCCATGCTCTGCCTCATCTGTAGGCCTGGATGATGGTGCACACACACGCACACACACACACACACACATGCACACACACACTTGGCTTAGCCTTGAGGCATTTAGTTGCCACTGGAAATATCAGCATCAGGCATGACCACGTTATATTAAAGCGTTGCTACTGTGTCCATGAAAAACACAGGCGTTCTTTTTTTAATCTTGCCTTGACCATAAATATATAGCTCTTTTTTTTTTATAGTACTGTTTACCCTCTTTCTGTTTTGATATTCAATGAAGATAGCTCATAGCGCGAACATAGCTTCAATCTTTTCCCGTCTGGGTCAGTTTACGCTGACGGACAGCGGATAAAGTGGTAATAGTTTGGTTACAAACTGGAAGATGAATTTCACGGGCTCGTTTTCTGTAACCAGCCATCCTGCTCAGGGTTGCGGGAGCTGGAGGCTGTCCCAGCTGACATTGGGTGAGCGTTGGCGTTCAAGTCTTTATTTCTTTAAGTGGCTGAAGCATTGAGGCAAACAACCGTTCACGCGGACATTTACACCTACGGGCAATTTACAGCCACATAATTTAACATTTAACAGCGAGCTTGCGGTTTCCTCTGTTTACTGTCCTAGAGCTGTGCAATTAATTTAATTTTCATTAATACGATCTTGATTTTGGCTTCCCACAAGCAAATGAACATGTTTGCGTGATGCTGATGTTTAAAATGTGGGCTCCGCCCACTATACAAAGCCAATCAAGCCCTCCCTCAACCGCTAATTGACCAATCACAGATCTATGATCCTGAATGCAACCTTGATGTTAAGACTATCACTAATATGTATATATAAGCATTGTGTAGGTTAGTATTATATATATTTATATTATACAATCCATTTACCTAAAGATATGTGTCCTACAAACACCGAGCAGTGAAGGCTTCGTGGAAATGAGCAACACACTCAACTAAATATATTTGATGCCGTGAACCCGACCAGATGATTAGAGCAAGAAATAATCACGCTGAAGTATCGCGACCTTAGCTTGGAGCAAAATAATTAGAAATATTATTGCAGCCAAAATGATTCTACCCGATTGACAGTGAATTTGTTTAAACAAGAGTCTACAGTGCAGTAAGTTTGTTTAACATAATTGATCCTGGTTCCATCATATAAATATTGTGAACATCTTTCCCTACATAGGCAACATAAGAAAAGTCCCTCATTCATCTCTTCATGATTAATGCTTGTCATTTACACTTCAGCTTTGGACGACTTTCATTACCTCCATTAAAGAAGAAGGCATAAAGATTGCCATTAGTCAGTTAGCCAAATATCTGAAACGGCTCCTCGTGGAATTCAGTGAGATTTTGTAGTCAGGTGGCCCTTGGAATGGGGAGAAGGTCATTTGGTTTTGAGAAGGGTCTGGACCAAAGTGCTCTTCCAGGATCTTTTTTTTTTTACTGCTTTGTCAGAGGCAAACGAGACTTTATTTTTTTACAACAACTACCAAATTGTTTCTCGTGAAACTGGTCGGAAGGATGAAGAGCCATTCAACTTTGTCACGAAAAAATAGTATAAGGGATGTAACGGTGATTATGGCACAGGTTTGATTTGTGTCTTCACGCCATCAAAGGTTACAGTTTCTACCTCTGTGATATTTAATGACGATGTTAGCGACCCCAACACAGCCTGAAGATCGCTCGTACATTCTTACTATAGACCGGTAGTCTTGTTCCGCCTTCCTCTCCAGCACACACAAACCAGCGGAGCTCTTCATCAGACTAGGTTATCGACGTAGGGAGATCTCTCCTTAAATGGTAGACTGCCCCGTCTCTGTTTCCACTGCACAGACCAAATGCTGTCCAGGTCTGGGAATAACCTTTTAAAGTGTAGGAGGAAGAGGAGGAGGGAGGGAAAAAACGGATAACCGGCCGAGACAAAAAAGAAGAGGAGCGAGAGAGTTGACAACGGCCTCGTCTAAAACCTGGAGAAAATGATTCATGTCGCTGAGGGAAAGATTCTGTAATTGAATGAAGGCCACATCCTGTCAGTAGATGGACAGGTGTGAACATGAGGCGTATATTAGATAAACATCCTTCAGTCATGCATCAAAGTGTGTTTGGGGGGGATGGAGAGGAAAGGTATCGGTTTAGATCACAAACATCAGACAATGTCCATCTTTGAGTCATCTGACATTTGAAGCAAGTCCATAATAATATGCACACGTTGAATCCGACTGGATCTACGACGCCTTAAAACAACACCAATGGCATCACTAATTTCCTCACTTTCTTCTCTTTCCAGCCTGAAAATCTCCAGAAAACATGGCTGAGAGAATTCTATCAGGTAAGTGAAACACTTACACACTATATATATGTATATTTAAACGATAGTTACCATTTACAAGCCGTAGGGTCCCTGAGCAGGACCCTGTAACCTCAGATCCCCGGGGGCTTCACAGGGATGGGTTAAATGCAGCGATATATTTCAGGACGTCCTACTGCATGTATGTAACATGTGGTAAATTAAAAGTACCATTATTATTATTATCGGTTTGTTCAATCAATTCGCTGGAAAATCAAAACATCTATATATATATAATAATTTTTACGATATTCTTTCATTTTGAAATTACTACCAGCTCGCGTTGCTCCAGTGTTTGCCACAAAAGGCTCCCTCCACGTCACCACAGACCTGTGGACCAATGGGAACAGCCAGAGGCTGCAGTTTCCTTTTGTCCTTGTATTCTGCTCTCCCTGGCGTTAAACAGTTCTTCAAATGAGAGATGAAGGCCTCCAGGTTGCGTCTGTATGTTAGCTGCCACACAACAATGTGGATAAATAATTAGCGCTCGGTTCGATAGCTTAATGCTACCATATATTGGGAATTGCCATATAAATGCTTACGGAGTTAGCGTCGAAGTCGTGACCACAATCAAACAATAAACAAGTTTGTACAAATAAGCTATTTCACTAATCATATATTTGTCAGTTATACTTAAGAACACGTTTCTTTATTGAGACGCCGAGTTCTGACATAACAGAAATTTGTCTTTTTTGTTCGATGTTTGTTTCTGTAGGATGCAAAACATTCAGAGTTCTGTACCTCCAAACCACTGAGCTTAACACCGATCAGAACCATGTAATTAAAATGTCATGAAACATAAGTCTAGACACTTATGTTCATTATTTAAAGGTAATCAGGGATCCTTTAAGATAACTGATAAGAAAAAAAACAATGTTTCTATCTAAACATGAAAAATGTGTCACTTTGAAGTGAAACACAGGAATTTGGTCTTTTTGTTACTATTACATTTCAGCAAAACATTGTCAAAATGGCTTTATAATCTTTCTTTCTTAAGATGAGATGCAACCGGTTTTGTTAAATGGGTTCATAATATCGTCTGAAATCGATCGCAGGCCCCTGAATCGAATCGAATCGAAATCCTATCGTAGCAGACTTTGCGATGTCAGCAAATATCGTATCGTTGTCCAAAAAATAGATATAATATCGTATAATTACGGAACTGGTGACTTGCACCGCTACTAGCCTAAATATGAAGTGGACACTGGCTGTGCATCATGTGACTGATGGCGGCCATTGCTGATGGGCAGCACAGTGTCGCATTGGTCGGCACCGTTGGCTCACAGCAAGAAGGTTCCGGGTTCAAATTCACCAGGAGACCAAGGGCCTCCTTGGCACATAATCATTTGTTTCTAAATGTTTGCCCTGTAACGTGTCGGCAAATTTGTCCAGGGTGAATCCTGTCTCTTACCCTCACCCATGACAGCCGGGACTTTCCCTCCTCCGACCCGGTGCAGGGAGAGTGGTTTAAGAATGTGGACCGATGGTTATTGCTTTTTACAAGACATAAATATTCTTATTTTTGAGGGAATGGTACAAAAACATTTGAAATTAGGAACCAACGTTAGTCCTTTTTCAATGTCGGCAAACTCCAAAGCCCAAATACTGTCAATCAGAGAAGAGAAATAGTTCAAGTCATGATGCTCCCTTCTGATGAAACAGATGAATTGCGAATAAAACAAGTAAAAAAAGAAATGTCATGAATGTAAAATTCCAAAATAAGTGGGGAGTGAATAGTAAAATATTGTTAAAAAAAGCACAATATAAATGTTATGACAATAAGATTAAATCAGCATAGAATATTAAAATAATCTGGATGGATGGAGCGTGCATGTAAAAAAATAAAATAATCCAAAAACCCACATTTTATTTATGATTATAAATTTGATTAAAACACTGTAAAATAGTAATATCCTGAAGAATTATGAATTTATGAGGTAAAATAAAGCAAAAGAAATAAAAAAGTAAGAGTAGGCCCAATCCCAAACATGCTTTTGTTGGGCATACGAGACTTCTTTCTTCCACTATGGACACATTTTTTCTTTTACAATAATACTATGACTAAGGATAGCACCTCCAAATGCTGTTAAACATTTAGACCATCTTTATTGAAATACAACGGTGGCGGCGATCCTGACGGATTCTATGCCCGTGTCCTTTGATGTGTTGTGTTGGATCTACTTATTGACCCGGAGGGACTGGAATGTGGTTCTAGAGCTTCAAGCGTTGTCATGGGACTGTGACCAGGATCCTTGTGGCTGATCCACATGATTCTCTCTTTCACTGGAAGAACAGAAGACTTAGCATGTGCCTCCTACAACCTCAATGTCTTCTTCGCTGCTTCCACCAAGCTGTGATTCCGTTTGTCGTCACGCCCCAGAAGGAAGAGTCAACTTGTTTTAACGCGTCCAAACTGGAGCTCAGTCATGTTTCATGTCTTCCCCTCTCATCTGTATAGGAACCCCTGACAAACAACAACTGTTTCCTGTTTCCTCACTGATAGTGAAAAGATAAATGCAGGACATAAAGTCTGAGGACATACGTGCGTCTTCTAGTCTCAGGACTAGAAACTAGAAGACGCACGTTTCAGGACATACAAGAGGAAGCCTCTGCCGTGGGAGGTGAAACATGAAGAATTCAAATGCAGAAACTAGAAGATGCACTCAGAGAACCTAAACCTTCACAAAGGCAAAACAGTCTCCTAGGTTTGGGAAAGAAATTAATGCAGATTTCTCCGTTAACGTCTAAGTTATTGCCAGTATTGCCAGCCTCTAAACCTACCAGCAACTCCAACAAACACTCTGAGTATCTATCAAACGCTCGAAGCCGCTGTTGTCCTGCGCCTTCCACTTCTGCGTCTCTGTTCAGCACACTGAGCCCCCAGCTCCACCCCCAAAGGAACATCAAAGGAATCGAAAGAAGGAAGGCAGCGATAGCCACATTGTGAGGTCACACCTCCAAACGGCTTAGTCACATGTTATAGATGTGTGGTTTCAGATCTCCGGTCAGGTTGGACAGTGGAGACGTATTTAAGCTTTATGTTCACGGTTCTGACAATGGAAGGAACCAACAGATGCCTTGAGGCTCATGATCACGTGTCAGAGATGACGGCCCCCGGCCTCTTTCTGCACAGGACCTCATGTCAGAGAAAAGTTCCATACAAGAAGTCTTTCAGCAGCAAAGACCTTTTTTAGTTAGCCTTGTCCACAGCATAGACTTGTCACACACTGTTACAAAATGAATTGCTCATGATTCCTAAGCATCGCTTGAAACTTATGAGCGAGAGAAAGAGAGAGAGAGAGAGAGAGAGGTGCACCCCCTGTGTGAAGCAGACAGGCATGTGGTCTCATGCCAGCTCTGTGCCGCTGACGTCATGGAAATAAGCATCAGACTCTGAACTCGGCGTGGCTGGGAACAACCAGCAGTGACGGCTAGAATTAACTACAATCAGCCACGCTGTGCTGGCTCATCATCAGCACTCATGTACACACAGAACCTTCACAGAACCTTCACAGAACCTTCACTGTGTCTTCTGGTCCATCCCCGGCTCTGTGGTCACAAGGAAGGGGAGCACATGTTTATTAACGCAGTGAAACGTCATGACTTCTGCTCCGAGGAGGTTCAGAATGACATAATCCCTGGTCTAAACTACACACCCCCATCCCGCCACTCCACCTCGACGGCTCCTCCCCTTTATAGTAGCTGTAGTTTCCGTGCTGTTATCACCTCTGCTGGCGCCTCCGCGGCGGAACAACAATAACACCTTTATAATGTACGCACAAAACGGTGACCCGCATTTCAGGCCCGCTCTGAGCAGACGTCTATATCCGAACCAGCATGAACTTTTTTCTGCACTTTTGCTGCAGTAGCTCTTCCCTTTCTTCTAGCTTCTTCCTTACAGCACTTTGGTAGGTACCAACCCGTGCAAACCAGGAAAACCCATCAAGACCTGCAGTTCTGGAGATTCTCTGACCCAGTCTTCTAGCCTTCACATTTTTGCCCTTGTTAAAATCTCTCAGGTCTTACACTTGACCGTTTTTCACTGCTTTGACCACATCAACTTGAGGCCACAATGTTTATTTGCTGCCCTTTATGTCCCACCCACTGACAGGTGCAATTCTAAAAATATAATCAATGTTATTCACTTAACCCGCCAGTGGTTCTAATATTATGGCTGATCAAAATAACTTTCTCTGTCTGTGTAATTACAGATTTCTCGATCAACATGTTTTAGGTTCTGATAGCTGAAACTGGCTGCCTACAGACACTCACACAATATCTATTATTAAAGCAGTTGGCGCTGTGTGTTCGGTTCATGAATCATGGAAAATTGGGGCGTGAGGTGGACAGGTGGTTTTATACCGTCTTAAGAGTAATGTGGGCGATCTGCATTCCAATCCCCACCCAAAGGATACCGATAGGGAATAGAAGCGGCTGAAAGGCCAGTCCTCCATTGGTTGGCAGGGCTCAGCCTTAGAGCGAGAACCTGTGAGCGTCAGAAGTATCCAGAGGTGGAGACGCTGAAGTGGGTCAGGGATCTAGTTTGTGTGCCTGCAGAGTCTCTACCTTTGGAACATCCTGGTACTTTGCACAGGGAGGAGTTCCAGGGGTAGATCCAGGACAGGCTGTAAGGACTTAACATGCCATCAGGTCTGACTTCACCTCAAGATCCCCCAGGAGGAGCTGGAAAGTGTTGCTGAGGAGAGGGAGGTTTAGCTTTTTTTTAAAAAATGAAATTGTGGCGAATATGGTCCGAGGAGATAATGTCAAGGAATTAAGGGAATAAGCCGTTATTGAAGCTTTTCAGCGAGTCTAATATAAAAAAAAACATGGCGTTTATTCTTCAGTGGGTAAATTGTTTTATTCTAATTAGACGTATACTTTGATCCTGGGACTAATTGGACCAGAAGAAAAGAAAATAGCTTCTCTCAATGATTCATATGACAGTTAATGGTCGTCAAAAATGTCTGGATCAGAACCGTACGAGTGAGAATGAGGCAAATGATGAAAGTGACGTACGATTTGCTTCATTTCTCATTTGTGTTGTGACATTTATTGTCTCCCCAGTAAACTCGCCCCTACTCGCGGCTTTGAATGGACTTGAAATATAATGCTGCTGTGCAAAAATGTTTGCATTGTGTGAAAGGAGCGTAAGATTATATAAGAAAAAAAAACTGACTGTTCATGATGCATTTAAGTCAGGACTTTTTCTCACTCATGGACTGTTTTTGTCCCACAGGGAGTCTCCATTCAAAACATTTGTATGTTTGGTTCGGTTCAGGAAACCGTAGTGGCTCAGTTCAACTGAGCAGGTGGAATAAGTCTCAGTGCTCTATCGTTTTTTTTCTTCGAAGAGCCGTAAGAATACGACCGTTCTACTTGAAATCTCATCTTTAGTTTAAAGTTTCGGGAATTATGGTGTGTCCCTGTGACGTGTCATGTCTTTACTTCTCATCAAAGTGGTACCAGTCAGATCTGAGTCCCGTCCAGACTCAGGGTATCCCTGTGATTTACACGTACGCAAAGTAGGCTTGTTTGCATGATCCGCCCGTGAACAAGAAGCCTCTGAATCCAGCATTGATACTGCGGTAGGAACAGCGATTTGCATCGGACCACGCTGACTTCAACAATCCCACACTTTGCACCGGAAACCTCTATCACCACGTCCAGCCTTGCGACCTCTAAATTGTTGAGTTCAAGGTCACTAAATGTATTTCCTCCTGTGTCAGAACTACACAAGTTCCTTTTTCTTTCTTTTTTAGACCGTTACTGAATATGCACGTAGTAAACAGGTTCTGCCGTCAGTGGCTGACGTTCATTGGGGGCGTGTCCAACTCCATTCTGTTGTATAATAAGGGGGGTTATATTTCATCTTTTATTATTCATAGGTGTGTTTATACCAATCAGTGCGATCTTCCATCGCCTCAAAAGATCCCCGGAGGGATCGGTACGAGGATTTCAGAAATTTTCAACAACCCTCCTCTTGGAAGAGATTACGACCCCCTTCATTTGTTTCTTAGACAAAACTGACCCGACCCATATATTGGAAACCGCTGGAGGTGACGCATGACCACGAGAAGTAATGTGTGTAATAATATGTCTATTATTGTTAAGTTAAAAGTTTATTTTATCAAACAAGATCCTCAACCAATAATTTGCTTAGGTGTGTGTGTGTGTGTGTGTGTGTGTGTGTGTGTGTGTGTGTGTGTGTGTGTAGGTGGCTATGTTTAGATTGTGTAAACGTTTTATTTTATTGCGTTTATTATTTATTTTGTGCGTTTCTTTATATAAACAGCCCACTCTTCACCCTGAGGTGCTGAATGTGGGCCTTTCCTAGGAGGCGGTGCTGAGAACTATTATGAGTAACTTTAATAAGTCCTGATATTTATTTAAGGGTTAGACGTTAACACCTTTGTGAATAGTTGACGTTCTGAGACAGACGGCTGCTACAGGTGTCCAGGAGGAACCGGCTGGTTCCCCTCGACAGGAAGGTGCAGCAGATCTATTTTTCTTTGACCGGGCACCGATGTGATGTTCGACTACTGGGTCAGAGCATTCCAGAGCTGCAGGTGTTGCTGGGTTTACAGTACAGCGGCAAGTACTTGCCAACGGTTGAGCAGGTGAAAGGGTGAAGGTCGTCCAAGAGTCATTGATGTAAATGAGGAGTGTATGACAGCCAGTGTTGACCGTCCTCACAGAAGAACTAATGATGGACGAGTTTATGTAGAAGATAATGCTGGCTCTGATAGAAAGGTGTCAGAACACACAGCTGGTGGCCGAAAGCGGGCCTGAACAACATGAGGCATGTGGTTCTAATGTCATGACTTATCTGTGTGTTTTTCCACTTATCAGAGGAATGTGTCTTTGTTGTTGGAGACTCTGCAGCAGCTGCTCAGCTAAGCAAATCCTGCAATAGAGGGATTTCCTCTTCTATGCAGACACATACTCAAAAATGGTTTTGTGACTTCGCGCCACCCTTCTGAGAAAAGTAAAGTTCAGCCAAAGGACCGTCACATGACACTTCCTACGCCTGAATGTATGGAGCCCTTATAGATTTAGTTTTTAATCGATAAAAGTTTAGTATTGGTGTGGGCTTAACGTTTTTAACTTCATCTATAATCATCTTGATGTTGGATTCATTTGGATTGGTGATCTCGTGTCGGCGTGTGCTGGAGCTCCTCTTCGTCACCATGTGACGACATCGTTACCATCCCATGTAAGGATGGTAACGATGTCAGCTTAGGATGTTTTTTTGTAGGGAGGAGGAGTGAAAGGACTTTGTGACCGCGAGTTCCCACCCTTGTTGAGTTGTAAGAACAAATGTTTAGATAAAAGTCAAGTTTGGAGGTAGATTATTTAAGTTTTCTCTTCAACACTAATGAAGGTCAACCAAGGGAGAGTCTAATTTTGTTTTTTGGGTCAATAGGTTTTATAGTGAACTAATTGAACAGGCGCCAAAATCTTTCTTTGTCGCCGGAACGTCCTCCGTCGCACTTCAAAAAGAGCTTTTTTTTCGCACACATGCTCAAAAACACACTGTTTTGCACAAAGGGTCTTATGAGTAAATCATTTTACTTAGTAAATAAGTGGAATCGCGATGTTCCTTCATGTCTCGGATACTTTTCAGCCACTACTGACATGATAGGAGCCTTAAGTTTTGATATACTATAGTCTTACTAGTCTTCGTTTAGGAACTCTGAGCTAAAACCATGTTCTGTACAGGCGGCCCAAGTACCGGATGGAGAGTTAGTCTTTCATTCAGCAGAACTCCCAGAACTCCAGGATACAGACCCGGTCCGTTAAAAACAAGTTATTGAATCTAAATGGTGGCGTTTTAAGAATTCAAATGCTGCCAAGAATCGGTTCGCGTTTTAATGCGGAGATACGGCGGCACACCTTCGTCTGACTCTCGCTTAAGGCCGAAGCTCTCAGCCCCTGAGGGGGTTCTGTAAACGGACCCCCACAGTCGGATCCCATCGTAAAACCCTGTTTTATAAATGCAATGTTTTGCCTGTCAATATTTCCGTCGCTACTTAAGCAGACATCCAACAGAAGTTCTTGTTAACACTGTTGAATGTAATTGGATCCCACAGGTTTACTCTCAGCCAAAGTGAAGTAAGGTCACTTGTTGATGCTGTTTGTTTTCTGCTGATGTCAGCGGCGATCCTGGATATTGAATTACCAACAACTGCAGACTGTCTGTTTGCCAATGTATGCCAGAATTTACAGCCCCGAAAGACAAATAGAATGCGGTCGATTTAACGAAAGCGTGTGTGTATCATGGTGCGCACACACACACACACACACGCACACACACATGCACTTAGCACACGTCACTTTGGAACCTGATATTCGTCGCAATCTCCTTGAGAGTGTGACCTTTTCCGTCGTGAGTTGATAGGTCCACTAATCTTTCCGAGTTTGAGCCGTTGTAGGTCTCAGCTCTTGGGTCATCGGGCTAAGTGACAAGCCATAGGTTGATGGAAAATCCATATTGTTATTGCCATACATTACTTTTATTTGATTGGGCCCGCAGTCAGCCTAATGCAACGCTGTGGTAGGTTGGCGCTGGAGAAGTAGCAGGACTCCATTCGAAGTCCAGGGATCATTTGCTGCTCCTTAACGCCCCCATTACCCGCTGACATTGATGTATGTCCTCTGCCCACCATCCGTAGGCCCGACCCTGTGAGTGCTCGTGAGTGCTCTAAATCACTCCGGGGTATCGATTCTCCATTAGAGGTCGGCCGCTCCGAACACCTCTGACAGGCCGCTCACAAACATTGTTTAAGGAAAGCGACACGAGGTCACGTGACTCCGGACGAGGAAAGCGTTCGCCTGCTGCTGCTGAAGCCAGTTTCTCAAAACACGGGACGTAAACACACAAACCTGTGAATTACCCTACTAGTGCTGTAATATAAGTACACCTGGTGTGACGTCTCCAATGACGAAAAAACTCTCTAACCTGAAGAAAATAAAAAAAATATGTATGTTGAAATAAAACCACTCACTTATTAAATAGAATAAAGTCAAACCGATCACGTCAGTTCTCTTTTTACTCCTTTCTTTCTCTTAACGGGGGTGAAAAGAGCTTCCAGCCAGAGGTACTCCACTTCAATTCAAGGTCTTAAAAATATGGAAATGAGGAATATTATTACTACAAGGGAGGAGAGAAAACTAAAAAATGAAAACCAATTCATTAAATGATTTGTAATTGAGTCGGAAAGGATTTGCCTACATCTATATTTGTCGTTCAAATCATTCAAAACGTTTAAATTCAAATAGATTTTTGTATATCATAGACGTTATAAACAATTAATTTCAATATATTTTATTTCATTTACATTCTGTACATTTATTTCGCTCCTTTTTATCATTTTTAGGCCATAAAAAATAAAAAATACAACCCCTATAACTGTGGTGTTATTTCCATGCCTCATTCTTGAACGTGCAGAAGAACTTTCTCTCCCAAAAACACAAATCCTGTTTTGAAGAGAAAACATCCTACAGCAAAGAAGAACTTCTCCTAAGTAAACTAAAATCCATATTTTTGCTGAATAAAATGAATCCCTGCTTTGAGATTATCAACATACGCTCGCTAATATCTCCGCTCGGTGTTTTAGTCAATTTTTCTCCCATAAATCTCTGTGTGCTGGTCACACCTGCCACATTCCCGACCCTCCCTCTGCATTTCATCCATCAAAATCTGTCTGTTTATACAGAATTGAGAAAAAAGGTTTTTTTTAAGAACATGCTGTGTTGAAAAAAGAAAAAAAGGGGAAAGCGTCCTGACTCCACGCCTTCATCTATATAATAAGTTCTTACTAGCAACATGGGATACTCCCTAGAAGGATTATCCATGCAAACACACAGAACAGTGCATATAGGATCAGCCATAACATTATAACCACTGACAGGGAAGGTTAGAATAACATTTATTATCTCGTTACAATGGCTCCTGTTAGTGGGCGGGTTCTATTTGGCAGGAAGTGAACATTTTATGCTTAAGTTGGTTTGTTGGAGGCGGCAAAAACGGTCAAGAGGGAGGATCTGAGCGACTCTGAGAAGTGCCAAATTGTAATGGCTGGAGGACTGGGTCAGAGCATGTCCAGAACAGCAGGTCTGGGTTGGATGATCCGAGACCTGGACCCACAGTAGAGCTACTGTTTCACAAATTCCTGAAAGAAGTAAATGTGGCTTCTGATATTGAGGTGTCAGTACACAAAAAAACAATATATTCTTTGTTTTCCTATTAAAGATCTTTTCTTTGGCTGAATTTATCAAATGTCATTCGACAATAACAATAATATCATTTAAAGAACTAAAGGTATAAAAACATAAATTATGTGTCCTTGTGCAGAGTTGCTGGCGCCTGTTGAATGTATTTTTGAACTGACACGGTACAGTAGTGTTGGCCGTAATAATATACTGGGTCCGGATCAGGCTTCAGGCCCAACTGTGTTTTTATTGTTCTTAGTTTATGATGAGGATGGAGGATAATGGATCACGGAGCTGTATTTGAGACAGGAATTTATTTGCACATTTGTTGTAGTAAAAACATTTAATAATTTAATATTGTGTTTACTGTAAGATGGTAAACTGTGTGGTAAAGCATGTGGTTAAATACATTGTTTTTTTTTTGGTCGTAAGGAGTTACATCATGCTGTTTATTAACTCCTCACATGCGTTTAGTATGGCAGAGGAAAAAAATCCTACTTATCTAATTGGACGTTCTCAATAGCCATGGTTAATGCCTCCCCCGTCGGTTGCACCCTTTGACCTGTGGTGTCCCCCAGGGCTCCACCCATGGCCCCTTACTCTTCAGCAAATACATTCTGCCTCTGGGTCCTATTATAACAGGGACAGCCAAGTGGCGCATTCTTCAGTAAGAACTAGTGACTCAAAATGAGTTCAACCGAACCGTTGAGCAGGACATCGAAGGGTGAAGGACAAAATACCTTAAAATATCTGGGGGGGAAATATAGTTTATCTACGTATCCTCGAAAAAAAAACCCCGGATAAAAATCAATGAAAT
Source organism: Lophius americanus (assembly GCA_037951165.1). Taxonomy (NCBI): domain Eukaryota; kingdom Metazoa; phylum Chordata; class Actinopteri; order Lophiiformes; family Lophiidae; genus Lophius; species Lophius americanus. Next base: position 5,697,582 of record JBBDHG010000039.1, on the reverse strand, counting down.
TTCATAGATGCTTGGTAGGACTTTTGAAAATGTGCATCTCACAATTGGTTTGTTGGTTTTTAGGCAGATTTGAACTTCGGTGACCTTTGTGTGATTTCTCTCACGTTTAACTATAATATAGGATTTCTTCCCTCCACATTCCACATAAGTCCTTTCGTCCGGACTGAGACCATCTCATTTTCACACTCACACAATATTTCCGATGTGCAGTCATCATGAGCAAACCAGTGCTTTTATTTCCTATTTTCAAAAATGATTTATCGTAGTTTTAATCATTGGTTGTGTTTGTATCTTTGCCCGTTTCTTTTTTTTTTTATGTTGATGCGATTACGTTGTTGTACTGAACCTTAACCTGCAAATTTGATTTAGGTCAAATTCAAAGGTTTGGACCAAAACCGACACGTTTTAACCTCCCACACATCCAGTGTGTTCCTGTGGGCGGATCTCTTAGAGCTGCAGTCGGGTCGTATCTCTCTGTGATCCAACCTCTAGTGACTCTTTAGAGAATCTGTTGAAGACCTCCGTCATTATGTCCCTGAGAAGTCGAGGGTATTGTGGAACAGTCATCGTCGTCCCTGCGTCTGCCATTGCAGATTATTTGTCTTAATTCAATAACTCCAAAATTATTTCATGGATTATTTTCAAATTTTTAGCGCCCAGAGACTTTAGTGAGAGGAAGAGCTGGATTGATTTTGGGAAAGGTTGGTTCCATATTTCCATACTAAGGGGAAGCTTTGTATCCAAAAGGATTTGGGGTTATAATTTCTCAACCATTGGTCCCATTTAGTCCAGAGTTGGTGCGTTAGAATCGACCCGAGGAGATCCATGTTGTAAATATCTATATTTCTATATTATTTCTATCTATATTTCTATCTATATTTTACTCTAATAGTTCATATTTTACTCACAAAGAGGAGCTTTTATTCAAAAAAACTAAATTTTTTGGACATAACTTCACATTTAATTTTTAGGAGTTCAAACAGGGGCATTGCTTGTACAACGCAGGGGATTTGGGGCTTTCAGGGACAGACCCTTGCTGTCGGGGACGACAGAATAGGCCTAGTTTTAAGTGTGACATCTGTGATTATTTATCCTTTATTCTGTGTTGACATGACATCACGTATCATCCCAACCTTAAGCAGAACTTAATCTCTTCCTTCCCTGTTTTCTGATCAGTCTTTTTTTTCTCCCCCCTCTCTCTCTCTCTCTCTCTCTCTCTCTCTCTCTCTCTCTCTCCCTGTCTAGACTGTCCAATCTCAGAAGCCTCATTTCTTGGCGCTGCACTGTCAAGAGGTGGGTGGGAAGAATTACGAGGCGTCCATGTCACACGTCGATAGTTTTGTCAAGTAAGTAAAGCCCTCCTAATGCATTCACTCGTCTAGTTCCTTGGATAAAAGCTGATCATGCAGATCATCAGAGTAGAGGGCGCCCCCCACTGGTCACAATCTGCCGCCCTCTTTGACAGAACATGCCTGGTGGTGTAAATGTTGGATCAGCTGTGGTGTATTTACGTGTGCGTTGTTGTTTCGCCCTCAGAGAGCTGCTATCCAGCGACGCCATGAAGGAGTACAACAGAGCCCGCGTCTACCTCGATGAGAACTACAACTCCCAGGAGCATTTCACGGTCAGTGCTGTCTGATGCAGAACCTACACGGCCCGTCACCAAGTGGCTCACAAGCTTACACGTGTTGGATTTTGGGATGAATCACAGACACGGCAGTGATTTGGCTTCGTTATATGGTTCATGTTATGATTATTAGTTCTTCTGTTTTTACTCGTCATACTCTTTCAAAAAGCAGTGATCGTATTCATGACTGATCATCACTTATGGTATAAACATTGGGAGTGACTTGGTCCAAATACATGAAACCAAGTGCCGTAATCTTTCACCTTTTAAACTATGCCAGCGATCGACCAACCCAAATAAAACCAGTCTAAAATTCGTTTAGCCCATCTCTGACGGTTGTAGTTTTGTTCAGACGTCTTAGATGCTTTTTTTCAGGCTCAGGCGGCGTGGGGGAGGGTCATGAACTTTGACCTCTCTCCTCTCTCTCACCCACACCAGCATCCGTGAGTTTGAATTATTTGGATGTCAGTGCAGAACCTGGAGCTGTTTTGCTTTAAAGATCACGTCCTTGTTGGGTGGACCCCCCTCCTGTGAGTAACTGAGGGGGCCCAAGACTCGGACATGATCTCACTCTTCGTCTTTCGGCTGCTCTCTTTCGGGGGTCGCAACAGGGGATCCCCTGTTTCCATCCATAGGTTGGTACCAGGATTATAAAGGAGCAAGTCAGAGGTACTCAGGGAACCTCTGTTTTTTTTATTTTTTTCCCTGTTCCCATCTTTGAACGATCCAACGGGGGCCTCCTAGTAGTTAAACCCAGGGATATCCCCCCCAACACTGTTGTCCCCCCTGAAGTTATAATGAGATATGTACAATGTCAATGACAATCATTCTATAATCACTCTATAAGATTAGTTGGAACAACTGCAATGCTTTTAATTCATAAAATGACTTCCATTCATCCTTGTAGAAAGAGCGGGTTCCTCCGTTTGACCCGCAGCTCATGAATGTGTGACATCACAGAGGCGTTTTGACAGCAAATAGGGGAACTACAGAGGTTGTTTTAATGTTATGGATGTTATAATTTGTGCATAAAATCATTCTGTGACATAACCAACCAAAAAAAGGGCAATTAAACCACCACAAAAATATTTATGACAATCAATCAGCTGAACTTCCGTGACCTGGAGACTACAGTGCTTACGTTTATATCCATAATGTGTTATTTATATTGGATTAGGGCATAAATTCATACTCATAATCTTTTATACACTGATTTTCCTGCAACTCAGGATTTATAGATAGAAATATGATACATAAATAACCTTTTTAATTTGCATAGAGAAACAAATGGCTTTAGTACGTAGTAACAGCAGATGGCCACCAGATGGCAGTAGATAGTTGGAAATCATTTTTTATCCTTATAAATTAATATAAGAGAGACAAGATACTTTATTGATCCACTAAAGGAAATGGTTCTAGTGCATCAGTTACATTAAAGTGTCCAGATAATTCGAAAAATAAGCAAAAACACAATTTTAAAAATTTGAAATAAAGTGAAATATGAAAAGTTGCAATTTAGGACTAGTTCTAAGATAAATAAATATAAAGAGAATGGAACAGTCAGAACATTATCTTGATGTATAAACTGGATGCATTTGATTCAAAATACAAGATTTATAACGACTTCATTACACTTTAGTCTAAAAGATATGATTAAAAGTCATTGTAAACATATTATTTAGTTCCTTTTTTATTAAATAATGTTAGTAAATAAATTGTACAAACATCTGTGATTTTTATTTGCTCAGATATGGATTTAAATCTGGGTGAATTCCCTCAGAAGTGGGTAGATGTTTTACATGTGGCCTCCTGGTGGAGCCAGATACTCAGACCTGACAGCAGGAGGAAGCTCCAGCCCTGGAGTCGGACCAGAACCCCCCCCCCACCCCCCCACCCCCCCCCCCCCCCCCACCCCCCCCCCCCACCCCCCCCACCCCCCACCCCCCCCCACCCCCCACCCACCCCTCCTGCTGCACAAGTAGACACGGTTTGCAGTGAAGCTTAATTAACAGACTACAGGTGTGTGTGTCAGGTTCATCTGGACGATCCTGCAGGCGATGATCCAGAGGAGAACAGCTGGCTGACTAACCGTTGATAGACGTTCTAGTTGGGGTTAAGATTATTTATTTCTCTACGAATCAGAAAATCTAAAAAGGGAAAAAATAACTTTAATGCTGCTTGTGTTCACAAAGTTTTGCAACGATATTTTTCAGATTTTTTCAAGGTTAAATTTTATTGTAACTGTTGGTTTTACTGTTTAGAATAAGGCGAAACTTACTTTAAACTTAATATACATATTAAGCCTAGATAATTTGAATTTAGGCAAAAAATAACTTTATTTTGTTCGAACCAAATCAAAGAAATGGAAATAAAAATGAGGGAATGTGATTAAAACTTTCATGCTTAAATATTGTAGGTTCAGAACCTTAATGTCAAAGTTAATTTCATTTAAAATCATTTGTAATGTTAAACTCTAAGCCCCCCCCCCCCCCCCCCCCCCAAACACACTCAAGTTAAAATGAATGAATGTTAAGTTTTATTTAATTTTTTTTTCCCAAAAAATAGTAAATATAAAAAAGGACATTCATTTTTATTTCATTTATTTATTTATATTGAAAAAACCCCCACCTGAATGTGAAGGAACATCAAAGCGTGCCTTGAAAACTCTCTGTAATTATTATCTCATCTAATTATTTAAACTTGTATTTTCTTTAAACTTTGTGTTTCAACTATGCCGCCACTCTTCACTCCTGTATAATAAATACTCTTTGTATTTCAATACCCTTTCACCTGTCTAACCATAGGGGCCGCAGAGGCTCATGGGTACTTGTTGAGTATTTGTTGCCACTAAAAACACAGGAAAACATAATTTCTGGTAAATTAAAGTTAAATATTACAAAGCAACAATCTGTGACGTAAACACTTTGTGTTGTTTACAAATCCATTCTGCAGTTGTCATTCAATGTGAAATTCCGCATTAAAGGAAAATTAAGGAGGAACATACTTCCAGAGCCTATTGAAGCAACTCCATGAAGATGAAGAGACTAAAACCTTCATCGATTCCAGCCGCTCATCATCTCGTCAACTAATTAAACTGTGTCGACAGCGACCTCTTCGTTCTGATGCAATCAAACTCCAATCATTCCCGCAGATTTTAGATTTGAACTGCAGACAGAATAGATATGAAGATATGAAGTCTGGAGAGAAGTTGGAGCGGTGGTCACGGTTGGTCGGCGTTCTCCTCTGTGCTTCCTGCGTTATCGCCACGCCACACTGCGCCGCCACAAACGCCCATAAATCACCGCACCCACTCGCATTTGCTCTTTTCAAAAGAATATTATAAACACTGGCCTTTTGGAAATATAATTATCTGTCGTTTCGTATAAGCGCCGCTAACGCCGCGGCGTCACGATGTGTTTTATTTTAGTGGCGTTTGTCTATAGATTAACCTTTTTTTTTTTGTTGTTGTTTCATTTCCATCCAGCGGCGATGGCGTTCTCTTTGTGAGGCAGTGAGTGGAACGCGGGGAAACATCTGATGTGCCTTCTGTGAGGCTGATATTGAAATCCTGGCAACAGTAAATATGAATAGACTCTCCAGCTTTCCTCACACGGGGCTCGCCATTTAGCTTTGATGACATCACCCCGTGTTTGTTTTTCTCAATCTTCGATTTTTTTCTTAACCCCCACCGCGCTCCGGGGATAATTGTTTGTTGTCTGTCCCGCCTGCCAATTTCCACATAATGTAAGTGGGAAGGAACACTGTCGGGCGCGGAGCGTCCATGTTTTATGACTGTGTGTTTAGATTCTTTCTTTTTTTTTCTTTTTTTTTCCCGACGCAGTTGTGGGAGGAAGTATAAAGACGGCCGAGAGGCTTCGCCTGGCTGTGGTCGTAATAATATGGCAGGTGTTTTGGTAGAGGCCAGCAGATTGTTCACACGCTCAGCGGGTAAAAAGAGAGGAAGGCAGCTGATGGATGAGTGTTTGAAATCCCGTTTCCATGACGACTGTGAGCGAAACGGAAAAAAAGGAGTATTTATTAATTAGTCGACATCATTTCAATCAAAAACTCATTTTTAAGCAGAAAAGCATGAAGACGAATCGCCGCTGTCGTTTTCTCACATGTTCATTTAGTCGGTCCTCTATGAAAGGGAATTTAATCTCCTTGGGTTTTATTGATGGGACACAAAAAGCAATGTGATAATGTCGATTTTTCATTAACTTTATAAATTGCGATGGATAATTATTTTTGTTTTTACCATTCTGTGACATCAGGGGAAAAAAGGAAATGCATATTTATTTTCTTCCGTTTTCTAGGTTTTTTTCGTAGAAAGGGAACTTAGGAAAGTTCAACAAAAGGGAACTTTTTTTTTCTTACTATAATCGAAAGTAACATCTTTACGTTTGTGATTTTGGTTTTTTTGGGGTTTTTCTTTTTGCTGTTATGGTGTGAAAAATCTTTAGAATCACTCATCAATTTAACAATAAGATGATTAAGACGATTGAACCAAATAGTCTTGTAGGTTTTTGGAAACCTGAACAGTTAAAATTCATGAATTATTCATCAAAGAGGCTGAAATGGACTTTTTAAACTGTAAATTGGGGGGAAGAAATCCCCCCAAAAAAGGCCCAGATTGACAAAAACTAGTAAATATAACCAGATTTGATCGGAATTTTGGTCAATAAAGAAAGCGTCTGATGCCTGTATATTCTATAATTGTGTTACGTGTGGATGGGAAACCAAATTAGTGAAAAAAAAGAAAAATTCTGCGGACCCCACCTGGAAAAAATTCCTTCATGTAAAATTCAGCGTGAGGCTAGACGGACGCGTTACCCCCCCCATGTCTGGGCCTGACGTTTCACCGTCTTGTTAAGGTATACAGCAGGTAAAATGTCAATTAGGAAGGTCCGTCCTGATAACCCAAGTCCCAATCCGCCGGTTCTCGGCCATTAATATTAATGCTTGACCCGGCAGCGACGGCGCCGCAGCCGCTGTCATCTGCCCTGATGTGTGCTAACGACGCCGCCTCCTGCCACGCACTGTAGTCCGTACTTGTGTACAGCTCCAGAGAAACGTCTCATCTGGACACGCGCCTACGACTGTCACACGGTCCGATCGGGCCTCCACGCACACAGATAGTGACACACGGCAGCCCTCAGTTGTTCCAGGGCATTTTAATGGGGAATTAAAGACATCCCTCATGTCTGTGGTCTGCAGGACAGGAAGGAGAGACGCGACGGAGACTGAGGATAAATCAGGCTCTGTGGCTGACAGGACACCGCTGTCACCTTCTACCCTGTGTGTGTGTGTGTGTGTGTGTTTGTGTGTGTGTGTGTGTGTGTCTTTACTTTATTCTCACCCTTTGAGCACTCTTTCCTGCTAACTTGTGTCGTGGATTGAAAACACTCATTTAGAGTTTTCTAGACTTCACGATCATTTCATCATCGGTACCTTTTTTTTTTTTTTACTAGATCCTTCTCTGGTTTGTAAGGAAGAACAGGAAGTGATCTTTTGTGAATCCTGACTTTAAAGACGTTTCCATTGTCTGCTGGATTCTGAATCCCATCACAAAATAAAAGTTCTGCGTCGTGTTTAATAGCCTGGATGCTTCATCGTCCCCTACTGCATATGGCGCTAATGTTAGCACGTCTGCAGCTAGCCCTATGGTAAGCAAGGGTCTATCCCCTCTAAGCCCCCAATCTCCTGTGTTGTATGAAAACAAGTTCCCTGATTGAACTCCTCAAATTAAATCTGAAGTTGTGAGAAAAAAAATTGTGTTTCTTGAAAGAGCTTGATCTCCTCGAGTCAAAAAAAGGGTTTTCCATCCAACCTCTTACGGATTCACATATGACCTCTTTGAGTAGATTATGATATAGACGCGACAAATCTGCTCTAGTTGATTCGTTTGCACCAAATCTGAACTTAATCAGATCAAAGGTGGAGAAATTATCACCCGATAAAGCTCCTGCTAGTGTCAGAAATATACAACCAAACTTTCCCAAATCCATCAATCCAGTTCTTCCTCGCAGTAAGGTCTATGTGGGTATACAATTTGACGATAATACATCAAATAGATTTTGAGTTATCGCGTTAATAGGATTCCATAACATCCCCGACGTTTCAGGGATATAATTAACAAGCTAGTTGTTTGAGTTAATGTTAGCTTTTTACACTGCCTCATATGAGGCTAGCTTAGCGTTAGGCAACATTCAGCCTCAACGGCCCAGAACCTTTCACCCGTTCCTTCCCTCGTGAAGTTTCTAGGAAGTTTGATACAAATACCATCAGAAGTTTCTTGAGTTATTCTGCACAAAAACACACACGGACAAACAAACCGCTGCGATCACATGACCTGCTCCAATTTCTAGTTGGTTGAGATGATGAGAGAAAAGCAGACGAGTCTTTCTTCTTCTTTGGATATTGCTGCTCTCTACTGCAAACATAACGCCCATAACATTATAACCACTGACAGGTAAAACGTTAGATATTATGGGATTATTTTCTCCCGTTGATGGAGAAAAAGATCTATGTGTTTGAAGCAGGAGACATTACAAAACATAAGGATCTGAGTGAATGGGTCACAACTTCTCTGTTCAGTTCATAGAATCAGTCATGAAACCTTCCGACTTTTGTTTGTTCAAGCCAGGGACGAAGCAAACACGTCAACAGTCGGACCCGATGAGATAATTGGAGGACAGGATGACAAATGTGAACATTTGAGGAAAAGGCCTTACAAATTCTTCATTTGTAAGGAATGCGGTTTTAGGCAAATTGTATTTGGAATGTTTTCAGCTGGAAACCAAAAGCAGGACAGACTGAAACCAAAAAGAAAATTTAGAGAAGAGTTTGAGTTTCCTCGGCGTCTGTTCATGTGTTCATCGTTTGAGTTAAGTAGTCCCCTTGGATATCAGTAAGGAAAAACTTCTTTCTTCTGTTCTTTTAGTACAATTAATTACCCCCCACCAGGGGGGGGCTGGCTTTCATGACCGTGTGGGAATTTAACCTTGTCGAACTTCAGCGGCAAACGTCTTGAAATGGGAAAAGGGATCAAAATTCATCCACAAAGAGAAGCTGATGCTGCAGGCAAAAATCCCCACGCCTTCAGTGAAGCCACTGATTAATCAGCAGAGTGGCTGGTTTGACAACCACAGCCGCCACCTGTTGATGTGTCCATGAGCAAAGCCACGCGTGACATCACGTGACGAGTAGCAGCAGCGTTTTGTGCACTTCCTGCCCGTCCCGCCGTCGGATCTGCGGATGGCGGATGGCGGAGGCGTCCTGTCAGTAGCTGCCAGCATCTCTGCCTCTCTGTGCTCCAGAGGTGAGACCTTCATTCTCCTGCAGGCAGCGGGCTGTAATGCAATCACTGGTGCCGCCGCTGGGCCAGGAATTTATGAACACTTAGCGTCCCTCTGTGCTGACAGGGCCTCAGCGTAAGTGTATTTACGCCGCGGCCCAGAAATGTGTGTCACCTGCGTTTATCGCCCCTCTGTTCCGCCATTTTATGATGAAACAAAAAAACGGGTTGCATATTGGAGGTGTCCTGAGAGAGTGGGGTCATAAACGAGGGGTTCTGTTGGTTTTACAAACGGAGGTTAACCAGCTCCTCCGCCTCCGGGCTCCGTGTTTAAGAAGACCACATCAGGCGCAGACGCTGCTTAAAGTATCGCTAACCAAATCCGAGAGGTCTCTTGTTTCAATATGGCGAGAAGAACGGCGCCGACGGAGGCCACTTGAATGGAGTAGATGTCAGCGCTGTAATATCGGCGTCCCATAACTCCTGGCGGCCATCACTCATACCCTCAGGGCAGACATAAGTGCACACACACCACATATAGTGACAAAGCGGTATAAACACAGCGGCGAGCGCGCACGCAGGCAGGACACGGGTTGAGCGACAATCGATGAATCTGCCATCAGACGTAAGTTATGGGGCCGAGAGAGTGGGCATTCCCCCGTGAGAAAATATTCTCCCTGAAAATGTATAATTAATAGATTTTGTTAAGAGGTGCAGAAATTGATGCATTTATTACGAGGAGTCGAATCCGGGGCAACCCAGTCCCCCTCCTCTGATCATCGCCACGGCGGGCATGTGGTGCTCTCACACACATCTGAGAGGTCCACAAACATCCTCCTCACTCTGCGTGTGTGTGTGTGTGTGTTTATGTTTGTTTGTGTGTGTGTGTGTGTGTGTATGTGAGAGAGATCCAGCCGAGGGGAGTAAATCAGCGGTGCTGGAGGGTGGAGGTGTTGTTGTCCTGCTGTGGAGGGTGGGGCGTCGTGCCGGTGGAGGTGGCGGGGTCTCCAGCCGCAGATAATGATGTGATTCCAGCTTGAGGCGGGCCGGGTGTACCTCGCCACCGTCCATTATGATGTGCGGCCCCCCAGCCACCGCGGGGGCAGAGTGAAGGTGAGCCTGTCATATCGATCTTTTTAGTGCTAAAATATGAGCCACTTTACTCTGCTCCCCGGCGCAGTGATGTGAAAAATAATAACTCGGACCCAAATTAAAAATATTGATCGCTTAGGAGGTGTTGAGAGCAAATAAACACCCTCTGAAGGATTTTCAGCTCCTCCCTCCCTCCCACACACACACGTACACACACACACACACACACCATCCTCCCCTCTTCTGACTCTCCGCCCAGCGAGGGGGCCGGGTCAGGGCTGGTGGGTGAACTGTAAAGAAGAAGAAAAGAAATCAGACATCACACCATCTTGTTTTTTCAGCCGTCTTCGCGAGAACCCGCCTCCCAGCGTCTTGAGGCTCTTTATTGTTTCCAACCGGCTTCTCTATCTTCCCGCCGCTCTCCAACACTGATTGATGGGGTTTTGACTCCATAATCTGGCATCAGCTCGGCTCCATTCAGGTGCAGCCCCCCCAACACCGAGTCATAATTTCCTGCACATCCGAGCTTGACTTTTTTATACCTTCCCGCTGTAACGGATGAGCTGACACGGGGCCATCAAACGGGTGGGAAAACAATTGCCACAAGGTTAATTTTATTGCCTGCTCCATGCATTTGTGAGCAGGCGGGAGGTGTCCTCTGCCCGGGCCCTGATAAATAGCCCTGCCGAGCGGGCAGGAATGAAAATGAGAGGGGAGAGGCCAGGCACGTGGTGTCGCGCCGCTCCCCACCTGAAATTGAAATTTTTCCCGACACGCTCAGAATTGGTATTCTGATATATATACGAGAGGGGATGTTCCATTTAGTCCCGTGATGAAAGCCGTCATGTGTCCCAGTCAATTGCGTTTTACGACACCCACTTTACCTCGTACACCCGGAGAAGGTTAATATCCACACATCCTAAATGGCAGATGTCAGATTGTCCAGAGTCGGTAGGAAAATAAACTACTTAGTGTATTTAAATGCTGCCGTAGTGCTTGGCCGTCCTGGTCACAGTGCGATTGATTGTCCGCAAAGGACGTTTGTTCTGCTTTTGCGGCCGAGGCGGGATGAATAGATATTTGATTGGAGCACGGAGAGCGGGGGTGGGCCGGCATCTGGATCTCGGTGCGCTGCGTAAGTCGGGATGAGAGCCAGGCATCTGGGAGGATCACATGCTCCCTGTTGACATCAGTGAGAGGGAGCGAGGCCGAAGCTGGCGATATCTCCGGTTCCCCACTTGAGCTGGGTCCTCTTGCTGAAAGCTCTGTGTGTGTGTGTGTGTGTGTGTGTGTGTGTGTGTGTGTGTATGTGTATGTGTGTGTGTGTGTGTGAGTGTGTGAGACCATGCATACGTTTATGGCTATGCAGCATCACATTGTAACCATACATATTGATTCTCCCACCACCACTGCTTCATTTGCATGGCCCAGCTGACCCCGACAGTCGGCGGCCATTATAGTCCCATTAGCTAATCTCTCAGCTTCCCATAATCCTCTGTCTATTGTGAATTGCTGCTCTCCAAGGAGAAACGATGACCCTCAACCGACGGACCCCAGTCACTTCACTCTTCAAACCTCAACACAGCCGCAAGCATCACAGACTCGCACGCACCTCCACATCTACCTCCGCCAGCGTAACCTTGCTCTTCATCACCGACACCTGCTTAGTCAGCAAAATGTTCCTCACTGCTCTTGACAGCTGTGTTTTAAGAAGATCTGCATCCAATTCTGCAAACCTATAATAATAACCTTTTATAAATAAAAGCCTTTTTTGAAGTTCGGCATCATACGTTGATCAGCCATAACATTACAACCACTGATGGGTCGTTATCATTATCATGTTACCATGGCACCTGTCAGTGTGTGGGAGGTATTAGTCAACATTTTTTTCCTGAAGTTGATTTGTTTTAATCAGGAAAAATGGACAAGCAAAATTATCTGTATTATAAAAGCTGCGAAAGACTTTCACTGATTTACAACCCGTCCATCCCAACCAATGACTTAAGACTAGATCAGATGTCGGTTCACATCTTCCAAAGTAATGTGAGGAGATTCAGGGTTATACCAGTTCTTAGTGATGGACAATAACCACAGTCTTAAACAAATACCTGTCCCTTTTATTAAACTCCATCTTTTTACATCCCCTTCCAACGACTCCCAATCAAGATGTGTGACGAGACGATCCGCTGCTGCGAACCTTCAAAAAAGAGAAAGAGCCAAAAAAAAGTTGCTTTAAAAAGTCTGTTGGGATTTCAGATCTTCTATCCTCTTTAGAAAACATACAAATTTGTCTCAAATGTTGTACTTGGCCACGTCTAACCGTCGTCCTCGCGTCCACACTGTCTCCATCAACTTTCTTTTATCATCAGATTCCTCCATTTTCTTTGTCGCCGTAACAACCCCCTGTCTTCTTTCCTTGTCTCGTTCGCTTGTCAATCACTGTTATCTCGAGTCGGGAGGGGGGGGGGCAACTCGCAAATAGATCCTACATATTGAAAATGAATAATAATTTGTGTCTGTACTCGTGATTTGGTTCCAATCCAAAATGTAATGGTTTCTCTCTTGGCCAGTGGACTCTTCCAGCAAATTTAATGGGAGTGGGTCAGAAGTTCTGCAGACAAACGGACAAACAAACCCGACCTAAAACATGCCCTCCTCCGGCTAATGGCTCTTTTAATGCTGATGAGAAAGTGAGTCTGGTATTAAGATGGAAGGGACCGATGGAGGCCGCCCCTTAAATAGCTCTCGGTGTCTCTTTAAATTTCCGCTCTATCAAGCGACAACACAAGGAAGCCAATGAATTTAAAACCTTTTTAATAATAAATTTTGAAGATTTAGAGACTTCTTTCTTGATGCAGTCCAACCGGAGGTCCTGATGGACACCGCAGCATTCATCTCCGAGTCTAACTTCTCTTCAGGACTTCAGATCTTTACTGACTACTCAGATACTGATAATACTAATACTCACAATATGAAGTCTTTAAATCTATGGGCGTGTTGTTTTGTTTACTCGTGTCACTCGCTTTGATCACATCATAGATACTGACCCTATAATTACGATTCAGAATAGAGATATTAGAATAATAATCAAAGCTGGTTACCATGGAATCCACAACTCATTTATTTTTCTAGTTTCCGTCACCTTAAAATGTTTAGATATTGTGTATTTAAAAACATTGGAAATACTTTTTTCCAGTTGTGAACAATAGAATTCCTGTTTGGATTCAAAATTTATTTGAATTAAGAGAAAGAAAGTTTAATTCTAGAGGGTTGTTTGTCTTTGAAACATGAGAAGTGATAACTAATATGAAATTCAGATGTGTTTTTTTGAGTTGTGGGGGTCAAACTATGGCACAGAGTTAAAATAGTGTGTTTTCAAGAAAGCATGGAAATGTCGACTAATTAATGACTCTGAGGTAAATTGATTACAGTTTTAAATAAGTTTAAAGGATTATGTGTCGTGCAGTTTTAGATAATGATTAGAATGTAAGTATGTATTTTTCTTACATTCTGGGTAAATTCTTTGGATCTAATGGGACAGACATAAAGTTAAGCCTTGATTTTCGGTCTACTCCTTTCTTTTGACGTATTTGTTTCAGTGACAGAAGTCGCGTGGACTTTGTCGTTCCTCAAAGGTGCGTGTAACAGAAATCAAAAGCATCTTTCCCCACAGATTTTCTTCTGCGTCTCCAGAGACATCCTGTCCGGAGTGAAAACTGACCGTAATCACCCCCAGCAGAGTTCTCTTGGAGCGATTGCTTCCATTGATCACAGAGGACGTGCACCTACCACCCACGCTCCACCCTCGACACCCCCTCCTCTTCCAAATGAGCTGATAATTAATAAGGGCCGGCTCTGCAAACACCCGTCCACGGACAGCATGATGGATCGGACGGCTCGGAATGCAAACCAATACAATGCCAAGCTTTGCTCCGGCCCCCGGTTTGTCCCACAGCCTTCACGATCAGGCATGCAGAAGAGAGCCCACCCGGCTAATTAAATACCCACAGGTTGTTTCCTGCAGGGATGCTCTCTGTCTGGTCACTATTGGCAAGTATTCAATAATTCATGGACCCGCTCCACTGTGGAATGTATCTGCGTTTCACCACTGCAGATTCTGTGGTACTCAGATTTCAGAGGTTCTGCAGCTCACAGGGGAACAATAAGCCTCTGTTTCGTTCGGAGGGGGGGGGGAGTCATTTTACAGTGTCGGCTTTCTGGTTACAGTTTACCAAACCCACTCCAACCCACTCCTCCATCGTAGAAAGAAGAATGCATACCTTATGTTTCGATTTATATTTCTGTAACGGATTTATATGAGAACTGAATAAAAGTTTATTTCTCATATAAATATAATAGTCTTTTATCGCAATGATTTTCCACTTCAATGGAAACGATCTTGGTATTATTACTTTTCAACAAACCAAAATTGCTCATTTGTTGTTGATAAATTGTGTTTTTTTTGTTACAATAGCCTCTGAATGGACTGAGCGACTTTGTCTAGGGCAAAACGCTGATTGCTAAATGACTGAGTCAGAGTTGTTGGTTCCTGGTTGTTGGTTCCTGGTCTGCAGTGGTTCGAACCTACAAAAGGGGTTTTAAACATGTGTTTAACCGGTAACAGGGTCATACTACCTAAGACCCGGTTTTCTGATCCAACTGATGAGCTGCTGTCGAACAAATAGCTGGAAATCATAACGCTGGTTCTGATTGAACTGTGTCAGAACACATAGTGTATGCAACAAGGCATTTGGGAGCATAAACCGGGCCTAGACCTTATGAGGCACGTGATTTTAATGGTATTTGTTTTTACTGATCACATTTATTGATGGGCTGTTTGATTTTGGTTTATATTGTTGGTTGGTTGGTTTGTAATAATGTTTACTGTATTTGTCACTAGTCATACAAGTCACACAAAGTGAAACACCGTGACATTTATTCTCTTTGACGCATCCCTGAGGAGCAGCGACGCACGTGGGAAGCTGAGGTATTATAGTCTTCATCAAAGACCGAGACATGTAGCAGCAAGGGCTGGGGTCCAACCCCCAAACTTCTGACGGTGGGACAACCGCCCTACCTACTGAACTAAAGCCTCCCCTAATAGGAAGGTTGGTGTTCCATCCCAATCCCTGCGCAGTCTAAATCTCAAGGTGTCCTTGAGCAAAGAACTGAACACCATAACCTTGATGGTTGTGGTTCCTGAAGAGCAGGCGGTACCTTGCGTGAGCTCCTCCGTATGAACTCGTGAGAAATTGCTTCGAGAGGTCACTTAGACTAGAACGGCGCTACACATGTGGAGTCCATTCAGACAGCGGCCATATGTGCACTACTCAAAGCCATAAGAGTTTAATTTCTACCTCAGTATTACCTGCTTCACCTCACTTTTATTCCCTTTGGACATAGTAGCAGTTTATTTAAGACACGGATAGGGATATCAAGCCCTGTAAAATTGTGTGTGTGGACCTCGTAATACGACAGTGAAAATAGAATCACTACAGAATAAAAGAGGGACCAGTGGTCTAGAGGGTCTGTGGGCTTTAAAGTGTCCTTCCAGTTGTTCCTTGCAATAGGTGTGTTGTGTTAGAACGCATTGATTTTTAATGAAGTTAAGTCCCTTCATAGTAAGGTTGCAGCACTAGCCGTCGGGGGGGGGGGGGGGCAGACGATCCCCGGCGATCGTCTGCCCCCCTTGATGGTCTGATTGGGTGTAATTGGTGACTCTGGTCTGGGAGGAGTGCCGGGTCGCTGCTTGTGGGTTGTGAGCCTGTCAAAATAACAACCAACAATGTGATCATTTCATTTCCTTTTCACTTACACATCACCTTCTGTCACATGAGACCTTGCGCAGCGTTGCAAACACACATACACACACACACAGTCACACACAGTCACACACACACAGTCACACACATACACTGGGAAAGGTTAACGTTGGGTCCCATTTATTTCTCTCCAACAATGACTCTAAATAGCCTTTCAAAAGGAGTGAGGAGGGAGACAAAAATAATCGAATCACACAATTACTGCTCGGCTTCATTCTATAGTTAAGTGCATTTTTATTGTGTAACGTTTCTTTTTTTCCCCCTGCACCCTCTCCCACCTCTCCCACCCCCTCTATTTGTCCTGCTTCCCTCGGCATGCTTTCTCTCCCTGCCACTTCTCATCTAATATGGCCATAATTGGGTTTGCTTGTACAAATCAGATTCCAGCAATTAGGTTATCCTGCTCTGAAATTGGAGAGGTCTCTGGGCTGGCATGGGTGGAGAGTTAATCTGCTTTTGTTAAGACCTCCTTTTGGTGGCTGTGCCAGTTAAAGCGTTTTACCTGTCACTGTGGACATGGCTCATAATTTACCCCCCACCCCCTTCTCCTTCCCTTAAGAAAAAAAACACACAGCCACACACACAGTACACAAATCCCACCATCTGCTTCTGCCCGTGCAAATAATGACATTTGAATCGAGCATTAACAGGCTTAATTACTTTAAAATTGTCATTTTAATTTACACTGATATAGTATTGATCACACAAGCAGAGATTAAGGCCCTCAGTGGAGCGGTTGATGTGGAATTAAACAGGGCGAGGTCCTCCTGGGACCCGCCTGGCCTGTCCTGCCGCAGCCAGAAGAGCAATGACATCCTCCCCCTAATGAACTGACAGCATGCGCAGACATGAATTTCAGGCCCCACTGGAGAAGGAGGAAAATAATGGGGTTTGGGGAGCCATGGTGGGTTATTCATTCACTGCCATGCACCAATTCTCCTGTGATTCATCCCCAGACCCCCAGACCCCCACTGCCTGTTTGCCTGCCACGTTCAGCGTGCCTGACCTTTCTCCGCCTAAGTGTATATCTATATCTGCTCCCTCCTCTGGGAGCACCATACCTGGTATCATGTACAGAAGGAGGGAGTGGCATAGCTGAGGGCATTATGGCGGGAGAGGGAACAAGGGTGACGCCTATAGCCAATCCAGCTGCCTCTAATCCAAACAGCCCTCCCCCCCCCCCCTTCTTCCCAGCGGTGGAAGTGCCAGCGCCGGGATTCCCGCTCTCATCCTGGCTCACTGGCATTTTCCTGGGGAATTGATCTCCTCGCTCGAGCCGGGTGTCACGCACAGCTGGTTAATATCAAGGGGGCCAAAATCGTTACATTAAATCCAAGCAATTTCTCGCCAGTTTGAAGACAACCTGCGGCTCCCATGGCGAAGCGCCACGCGGCGGAGTAATTATAGCAGCAGGAACCACCTTTTGACACCTGTGTCCAATGAACAATCCCACTCCTCACAAGAGCCTCTAATGACCGCCTCTTAGGAACAGGAAGGAAGAGGATTCCAGAGCATGTGCGACCTGACGTGACACATTTCTACTTAAAAATCCCTGTTTGATGTTTCCCTCCGGCGAGGAGGTTTGTTTGATTTTAACTGGATTGTACAAGAACAACCTATCCAAATGGGATTTAGTGGAGAATGATCCAATACATTTTGGAGTGAATACAGGTTGAGGGGAAGATTCAGGATTATATACGGTCATTTAACATCGTTTTTCTACATGTCTATCCGTTCGGACCCAAACATGATGGCGAGGATTTAGTCCTTGTGTCCGTCTGAAAGTCTCCGCTCTTCCTTTTTCTACATCAATTTTGTTTTGTTTTGTTATTGTCTTTTAAAGAACTGTTGAGGAATGTATACAGATGTAATAGTGACCTCTGGCAGATGAAGTGAATGAAATTGACCACCCTGTTACAATAGCACCTGTCAGTGGGTGGGATTTATTGGGCACTAAGTAAACATTTGGCGTGACATTGATGTTTTGTGAGCAGAAAAAAAGCTAAAGATCGAAGGAATTTTGGCAAGTGCCAAATTGTGAAGGGGAGGTGACTGGGTTCAGAGTATGCGGCCTTTTTGGAGCCTCTTGTGGTGTCGTAGAAATGGCTCCACCCATGAACGCTATAGCTCACCGTGGCAACTTCAAAACCCATGTTGGCAGGACGACGGAAAAACCTGGAGGGGCTTGATTGGGAGAACGATCTGCCAAATCTGAACCTGAGGAGTGGTACTTCATTATTGGACATTATTGAACTAGTCATGGACTTTCTATCCTTAACAAACGCTTTGAGTGATCTTGGGACCCGGTAAGGGCAGCGGAGGGAGGTTCAGAATCTGGTGGCAGGGAGGGGACTAATAAATTACATTTATTGTTAAATTGATCTGAGTCAAGTCCCTCCACTCATCACCAGAGTACAGACCCGTGTTTGACCCAGTCTGGCTAACTATCAACTCAGCTGCAGCCTTTTCAACACAATCCAACCATCCCTGCTGAAATGGAAGCTGGAAGGCAAAGGAGTTGACCGCAAGCTGGTTTCATGGACCATCAGCTACCTCACTTACCTCCTATGGAGGTGGACTGCCCCCTTTATGTTTACACTGTATACCTCAGAGTTCAGACACCGCACCGTAAAGAAGTTCTCCGATGATTCAGCCATTGTCGGTTATATTAGGGTATAACGATCTGGGTACATAAATACCGTCACTGGCTAGGTTGACCGGTGGGGAGGGTCACTCATCTTTGGATGAACGCCGGTACACTGAAGGAGCTGGAGGAAATCACACATTCCAGCCATCACAATTGGGCCTTTGTCAAAGTCACTCAGATCCGTAAAGCTTTCCCTGCTTTGAACACATTAACCTCGGAACAAAATGTTCTCTTGCGTCCAGACGAAGCCCTCCGTCTGAAAAGTGTCATCGCGACGAGCTAATCAATGTTATAACTCTCACCTGTCACAGGTTATAATGTTATGGCTGATGGATGAACCACTTTAATCCTACACGTGTTGTGGCAGTAATATATTGTCGCCACTGCACAGTTTGGGTTGCATGATCTCCTTTTCATCTCCAGCTCCGTTGTTGCAGACATTATTTATTCGAAAGGGCTAAACATCAGAAAATCAGACACCGACGGTTTGGTGGCAAAGTCGTAAACATTCAGGCATGTCCTTGAGCCAGTTGACTACCTTCCTGAAACAGCTCAAAGGTCTCGGAGCAGATTGAAAGAGGGGGATCCCGGCGAGGGCCTCATTTGATTGCATGAGCGACGCCTGGATGCTGCGAGGTGGAAACCATCTTCACAATGAAAGCTAAACAAAACAACAACCTCTTCTCTCTCTCGCTCTCTCTCTCTCTCTCTCTCTCTCTTGGCTGGCAACTCCCCGCGACGGATATCAAGATGTGTCCAATACACGTAATGGACTTGGCACGACCCGGGGCGGCTGGGCTCGGGGCCTTCTACTCCACTCTGTCATGCAATCACCTTATTCTAATGCTATTGCATTGTTTAGTCAACCAGCTGTCCATTTACATCAACCCGCAGCCACACAAGAGAAGCACTTAATAGAATTAGCAGGTATTGTGCGGCACATTTTAAACACATAGGCCATTTTAAACACACACTCAGTCACGCCAACTCCCTTCCCTGGCCTGATGATTCCCCGCTTGCTGTCAGAGTAATGGTATCACGATCTCTGCATGCAGCCTCTGCCTTTCCTCTTCAGCTGTCGTAACTCTGCATCCTGCCCACCACAGACGCTCATTCAGATCTCTAAACGTCTAGCCGATATGTCATGTTTATGTTATGTGCTACATATTAATAGCCCATAAAGCACATTTGTTGCTTTATTAAATCATTTCTCACTTACCCCTCATTAGGAAATAGGAAGCCGAAGCACTCGGCTGAAACGGCCAGTTAATTACGGGGTCATAATTTCCTTATCTGATTTTTTCGGTGGATGCTACGAGTCTGCTTGGCGAGCCGGCGTATAAATAGACGAGCAAAAAAATGCAACAGGCCGGGGCTGGCTGGACATTTTCTAGTCATATGCTTCCTCTTGCCCTTGAGTGAGTGCATTTTTCTTTTTTTCTAGTCTCCTCAAACATCAACACTCTTTTTCAAACAAATGAGTCTCATATGCTTTCCTCCTTAAGATTAACAAAGAGAATATTCACATCAAATAACCCCCCAAACTGCTCCAGAGTCCTCGTTTTCTAACGACATTAAATGGGACATGGGTAAGTTTATTTGGAATGACTCATCCATGGGGTCAGGGGAAATGAGCAATCCCTTTGTCCCCTTAGAATCCTCCCCCTGTTAAACTATTACCTATAAAAGCAGCCGTACTCTCCCGGTCGGAGGGTGTGTCCTGTCAAGTGTAATAAGGAGAGCCTTCCTCATTGTCCCGTTCCTCGGCCGATTGATTTTTGTTGGGAAAATTAATGCAGTCACCGTAAGGTTGTAGAGGTCGCAGGTAGACGGGCTTCTGCAGATGAGGGGCGGTGCTGGGCCAGAGGAAAAGGCAGCACACTGCTACCGGATCTCCCCAGTCTGCCTGATGAAACTTGGTGCGGGCTTGTTTGAGGGCGGAGTTCGCAACGGCTTATGATGTATTGTGTCACTGCTGCTCCATGCAGATATCAAAATTCATCTCCTATGATTGATTAAGCAAATATACAAGCTCCCGCGCTGACAACACCCGGCCCAACGTCTGCAGCAGCGCCGCCATGTTATTTGTTTACTCCGTGTGTCCTCAGCGGTCCAGCTGAAAGGACTTGTCAATTTAAAGCTCGGGCCATTTCATGTAAAAGCATAACCATAATTCAGTGAGTCCGACCACCCAAGTGGGAACCAATCTAACCCAAAAGGCCCGAGTCACCGGCGTCCGCGCTCCAGTTCAAGCCATAATGGTAGCCTGTGTGCGTCGTGCTGTCGCTAATTACCCGGTCATTAAATATCCCCGTGATTAGATTGGATGTTATGCGCTTGTAGTTGGATCTGAGCTTTTAATTTTAACTGCCTGATTAAGTTTGTGAAAATTAAAAAAAATATATATATATAAATATCCCATATGAACTATGTGGCCTTCTGTTTATTAAGCTTTTTTCAGAATGTTGACTCATGACTCAGGCTCACACTATCGTGCCGATTCCAACCCACGCTCTGGTACCAAAGGAAGGACGCCTGGTTAACTGGTGACAGCGTCATTGGCGCCAAAGGCTCATTGATGCGCGTGGTTTGTCCAATCCCACATAATAGAAAACTGTAGCACCAACTTCTGAAAGGGTCAAAGCTGCGTCTGATAGAAAGGTGTCAGGAATGGACACACACCAATACTAGGCAGGCGGTTATAATGTTATGGCTGATCAGTGGAGTACTGCCAATTGTCTAACGCGTGTTTGTGCGCAGCCACTCTTCTGTTCAGTCATCACGAGGGCGCTGAGTGGTATTTTGGTTCTCGGATGTAACAGATGTACTGTACGTTGTGTCTTAGCGGCTACTTCCACGTGACCTCGGTACCACCTGGTCATGCGTGGAGCAGCCAAAGGGGTGTCCCATAAGCCGGACCTCCACGGGCCCCTGCAAATCCTCTTTTCTTCCCACGTTTGAGTGGGTGTGATATTTACAGGAGAGCAGACGTGACTCTGCTGCCACTCTTGCCCCTGGCACAGTATCTGCTCGCTCGCATCTCAAAGCGGCCTTTTAGGACCGTATGCCGCAATTGTGTGGTTAAAAAAAAGAAACATCTGCGCAGGAAAAGTCCTCTGTTGTTCGGCCTTTTTTTCCTTTATTTTTTCTTATTTATTATTATAATAATACAATAAAAGGAAGGAAGAAAGAAAAAAAAAACACATGACATAATTTCTTGTCATCTGAGAAGCTGAGGCTGCATTTACATTTTGCTTTTCATGCGGCGTCCGCGCGCTCTCAGGGCCGATGCACTGGAGTATAACTAAGCTAGCATGCAGGATATCCAACCATTTAAATCAAGCCTCTGGGAATTTTACATAACACATCATTGGCGAGCATTGGTTTTTACATAAAGACAAAGAGGGCCACAAAGAGCCACCGGACGGGCGTCTTAGCCTGAGACGAGCCACAGCACGTGTTTCTGCAGACTCCTCTAAAGCTTCACGGTCCTGTGGTCACTGTTGTGCTCGGAAAACGCCCGGGCTCATACCCAGACAAAACACAGACAAAAAGCAGCTTATTTTTTCTCTTTTTATACATCTAGGGGGGAAAAATGATTTTTCTGAAGGCGACCTCAGAGCTGGAGCCGCTCCTCTGGTGGGGTGACCCCTCGGCGTGATGGTCAGGGGAACGCTCTGGGCCCAAGGAGATGCTGTTAGACCGCCATCGATCGTGCCGCCGAGGCTGTCATATATATATATATATTTTTATAGATGTTGCAGAAGATGGCTCAGGATTGAGATGATGTTGCCTTCATTGAGGAAGAGTTGTGTTTGTACTAAGGGAGGAGGAAGGGCTCTTGATACAGAGAAATGAGAACCTTCCTGATAAATTCCCCTCTGAAGTGACAAAATAATGCCACTAAGATGCTGCAAACTAATATATTTCATTATGGGACCCGGCAATGGAGCTGTATCTCATTGGGAAGCCAAGGATGCCACTTTGTCAATACAAGGCCACATGAGCGAGCCGCAGGCAGCGCCGGACAGGCACAGAATCAAAGCTGCCTCCGGACAGAAGCTGACTGATTACTTTTCCAGCCGACATCAGGCCTCTGAATGCTATCCCAGCATCCTTTGGGAGAGTTGGGTGTGCTCAATACTGATTATGTGACATCAAAAGTTGCTTGTGTCACCGGTCGCTTTGCCCCAGATGTTGATGCATGGCTGTCCGATTGTATCTTTAGAGGGGCTGCTAAGTTTTTAGGCTTAAGGAAAGAAAAAGAGAAAGAAGTTGATTAAAGTTGTTCATTCAGCCAACGTTGGGGGGGGGGGGGGCTTTCAAACTTCCTCGTAGTCTTCGTCCAACCACAGCGATCAGTTAAAACGTATGATCCAAATTCAATCAATTCTTTCACAAACGAGGACACATGAATAGGCGTAATATTAAATCACATAATAATATAGATTGATGAACAGTCCCTGACAACATTAGCAGCCTCTCCTGAAGGCCGAGATGGGGGGAGAGAGATAAAAAAAAAGAAAAATCAATGAGCTCAAAGACCTGTCATTTGCATGAGCCTCTTCCCCTAATGGGAATACTTTTACAGACGGGGGAATTACAAGTTGAAATATTCATTTTGATTATTGGACATCCATAGCCAAATATGATTTACATTAATGAGCGTAAGTATATTAAAGGCATTTTATCCCCCGGCATCCGAAACAATTGAATAATGGATCTGGCAACCAGGCAGTTGCCTGAGACAATAGAGAGGAGGTAATGTCACTAAAATTACTAATGGATACCTCAATTGTTAAGACTTTGATTTTTCATCTTTGGGAGCAATCTAATAAGGCAAATATTCATCATCTTCATATCCCCTTTTAAAACGATGACTTTGTCGAGGCCAGACGGCGCAGTTATTTAAATAAACTAGCCATTTAGCATGCTGCCATCGAACATCAACAGTTTATTTGAAGATTGCTCTCCGAAGAATATCTTCCTGTGAAGAAAGAAGGAAGGCCTTTAGATTTCCCAATGGCGGGCGTCTGCCTCACTTAGGGCTGAGCGGTTGACCTTGTTGGCGAGGGGAAAAGACGTTGCGAAATGGTCTTCGCTGTTTGTCATTGGATGAGTGATGCCACGGTAGAGTACGGCACTTTACGGTTGCACAACAGCCGTAACACGGCTGCGTGTAAATGATGGGGTTTGGTGACCTTAAGAGTGTTGGACTTACTTTGTTTAACTGTTCTCGTCAACACCGGAGCAGGAGGCGCGACAGTCGTCTCCGACATTGCTCTTTCATTAGCTTAAAACGCTCTCTTTTAAACAGGGGAGATCAATACGCATACAAGATTCTGATGACCTCTCCAGCCCTTGAAAATAAATTGTGAATCTTTCTCAGAGGCAAGGTGAGTTAACGGCAGCGCAGCTCGTTCAAGGCGTTCTAATCTTGAATTAATAGCAACCGTTTGAGGTATTCGCCGCCGTCGCGCGTGAGGAGGGCTTCCCCTCCAGAGATTCCTATGTTGAATAATCATGTTTTAGATGCTTAGCTGTCATCGAAGCTTAGGAATCACCTCTCGCCAGAAAACCATTTTTTTTACCAACATTGAAGTGAAAATGTAAGTAAAAGAAAAATGCTGATGTCAGCAATTTTTTTTATTTATTTATTTTACTTTTTTTAAACGATTTTAAATTTGACATATACGAGGTTCTTAGTGCAGACACTACAATTTCCATGATGACTGGTTCTCTTTCATTGCATTTCCCATCTTAGCATCTCGTCCGGAACAGCAACCGCCGTTTCCGCTGCAGAAGAATAAAATAACCTGATTCACACGGTTAATAAAGACCTGGCAAGACAAATCACACAGGGTATACGAGATTTTCAGCAACACCCTGTCGCCCTGAAGGCAACAACAACATGTTCAGAACCTAAAGTATTCCAAGTTTTCAGGACGATCTGTTGATGACAAAGACTTCAAAATACCTTTGTTATACCAACAACATTAATTCCATACCCATGATCTGCACACTGTTCAAATGGTTTGATGTCCCTGCATGAAGCAAAAGCCGAGCATTAAACTATTTGTGATATGTGCAGGTGTTATTTTGAGTCATCAAAATGGACTTTGACAGAAATCTATGGTCGTTGTGTGAGCGTGACAATTCATATCTGTAATTCCACATGTACATATCTGTCCCATCCTGGTCTTCTTACATCGCCAAGGTCCCTGGACCGGTAGGTTTTAGCTGAGCCTGGAACCAGACTGGTACTTCCAAGCCGACCGGACCGACTCAGTGTCAGCCTCTATACTTGGGAATAATCTCCCGCTGTAGATCAGATTATCAACCCGACTAACAGATTCATCTTTCCTCAATGGCTCTTCCGGTTCGGACCCAATTTGTTTTGATGTCCCCTTGATTAAAGTATGCTTGTCATATAACATGTCGCTGCTATTTTTGCCTAATCTGTTTCTGAGGCTAAGCTGTTTTTATCAAATCTTTTTAAAAATAAATCTTATTAACAAAGGTTTAAATCAACTTAAATTGCTCTAATTTATTCCCCCGGTTTTAATTTGCGATCTGCCGTGAAGCACTTTGGTCGAACGCCGTGGTGCATTTTACATAGAAATTGACTTAGGATGGATATTAGCCAGGAGACACACCATTCTAATCTGGCTAACCTTCATCGCCACCCGTTGATTTATCTGATTTCTGCTTTAGAGCGTGCGTTTTACCTGCCCATGCAAAAAAAAAAAAAAAAAAACCCCACTCCCACCACGGCACGGCTTAATTCATTTCCACCATGAATTTAGAGACTGCTCTCTAAAGGGGGTCAGCAGCCGCCCAGACCCCACAGGTATAATCCCATTTAGTTTGATCCTCTGTTTCATGTCCTCGTTAAAAAGCTGATGAAGTAGCAACATGGCATCAGTAAATATGCAGCAGGAACACACGTGGGCATTAAACTCTGTTTACAGGGGGCAATGCCGCCTCACTGGAAAACGAGGACTGTGCAGAAACGACGCATTGACTTAAATGAGTTGACGATTTACGTGCCTTACGTATGACATCAAAACGTGCACCGCCTCATGCATTCTTATTTTATCTATCTATCAAGAGACTTCGATTAAAACCACTCCTTGTGCTGTTAGCCTGTGCATCGAACGTTTCTAACAAAGTTAGAGGAAGTCTTCCGTCAGGATGATGTTGAAGAAGACAATGATGTGGCCAGGAGCAAAGAATGAAAGTAGGAAAAAAAAACCCAAAAAAACAAACCCCGGCATTATGTAGAGGCTCTTTTAAAAGTCTGAGTCATATCATGTATACGCATATTCACTTTTCTTTTCCCGCTGGAATGTCATTGCTGTGATGGCTTTATTGCTTTAGACCTCTCTGCTGGGCAGGTTGGAGGAGCGACTGCACGACGGATGAGCGTGGCAGGAAATTGGCAGATGGAAGTATCCATTTCACCGCTAATTAGGGGGTCTAGAAGCCCGCCGACTGACAGGGTTCAACCGGGCAATCTAGTGCCTGCCAGCTCCCATCCCCTGCGCTTTATAAAACGCTCTTTAATTCCCAGGCACAATATCATTAACTTTGTAAGTGGAAGAACACAATGGACAAGCAATTTAATTAACTTCTACCATTGAATGTTGTAGGGGAGGCTAAATGAAATTAATGCACAATATTTCCCAGAGAGGCAGCCAACCTTGGGACTGGGTCCGGATTGTTGGCAGGTCGGGCGCTGCGGCGGGTTTGGCCTATTATGCCTTGTTGAGACCCATCCATAATATTTTCTTCAAAAGAAAATAAAATCAGTGGTTTCGAGATCAATCATAGGCGCATGTCGCCCTGCATTCTGGGAGATTTTAGAATAATGAAGCGAAAGCCCAGAAACGCTGCCAACGGAGACGACGGGGGCCGAGACACGGGTTTTTATTTGAAATAGA
The DNA here is from genome assembly GCA_037951165.1 of Lophius americanus. Classification (NCBI taxonomy): domain Eukaryota; kingdom Metazoa; phylum Chordata; class Actinopteri; order Lophiiformes; family Lophiidae; genus Lophius; species Lophius americanus. The sequence continues at coordinate 5,671,154 of JBBDHG010000039.1, read as the reverse complement.
CAGTAAATGGATGGATGGAGGTTGGGGTTTGGGGAAATGCAGCGGCGGTTTTCTGATGGCGGATGAAGGGACGGTAATGTTCGACCGTCGCTCAGACATCACTTAGGTCCGTAGTGAAATATCTACCCGATTGGACTGCGATTCCGCTCAGATATTCCTGTTTTGCAGAAGATGAGCCCCAAATGTCTTGGATGATCACACGAAGTTTTAACTGGAGCATAAATTTTTCAGGGAATGATCTTCAGTTGCACAAGATGTATTGCTGCCAACTTTGGTGCAGGTTTTTATAGTCGGCCGGCCGTAGATCCTAATGATTTCCTCTGGTGCCACTGGCAGGCTGATATGTGGGTTCAGAGAAAACTTTTTGATGCATTGGATACAGACATTCATCTTCTCTTCAGCTTACATCCCATTCACCATCCAGATTCAAATTTATTGCCTTATTTAATCTGATTTTCTCTCCGGGGTTTTATTTACAATGAACACTAAACCCGTGGCATTCTTTTTTCTTTTTTCTTTTTTTTTTCATGAATTGCTCACAGTCCCAATGTGACCCAACCCAAAGAGTCGGGACATTGTATCAAATAAAATATAAGAGTTTGTGTTTATAATTTCATTGAAATCATATTTATTATATATTTAATCATATTTCTTTATTCATTCATTGTAACTTTTCTTACTTTCTGTATGTCTGACTCTGCTCACCCTTTTTATTTACGTACTGCAGATTACATTTGACAACAATGCAAAGACTTTGTTTTTCACCTTTGATTCCGTTTCATTGACTTTTCTCGTTCGTAGAAACCGTTTTATTCCCTCCGCCGAGAAGTTTAGGTCCGACCGTCTATTCAGAGTATTACCCAAAAAATCAGGAAGGGATTTCTGATCCATATTTCTTTTTCTTGAGGTCGGATACGGCCCAAAGGTAGGGTGAAGATCAGTATCATCGTCTGAAACCTGACTTTCCTTTTTTTTTCTTTCTTCAAAGGATTCTTTACTTTTACAGATTGAGGGCAGCTCAAAGATTTTTGCTTGCAACTTGACGGATAACCCTAACAAATGCTTTGCTCATAAGATCCAGCTCCCATCAGAGTTTGACCCGTTTCTCAGCGATGCCCTAGAATTTCTGATTCACGGGGTCATTTAGCTGGAGGGATTCGAGATGAGATCAAACTGATCCGCCTGATTCCGTTAGTTGTCTTTTCAATGGTTATAAGATGAAACGGCCATCAGAGAATTTTTTTTTTCCTTAAATACCCATCAAACTAATAATGATACTAATGTTTCACGGGTTTAGTTTTCAAGGTCAACGAAGAATATCATGAATGTCATGGGATGGTTGCTTTTACGTTTGATGAGGCGTTAGGGCAACCGAGCTTCGCAACCACAACGCCATACCCATATACGGGCCTCTAAGGTGTATCAGAACATTCTTCATGTTTTGTAAACACTGGGGGTCCAATTGTATGCAGGTAGACCACCGCCAGCGTGGGGCTCAGGAAATGCTTGTGAGTCTATTTCATTTGCAAAAGACTGAATTCTGTGTTTGTTTACATTTTACCCAGCAACCAAACTTTTATTGGAATAATTGAGGAAATTGTTAATAATTCTATAATATGATAATAATAATAAATAATAAAGCACTTCAGCTTTTTCCGCCGTAGCCACGGTACTGGTCAAAATGAGGTTCAGGTGGTCCGGATCCGCTGCCTCTGTTATAATTTAAATGGATCGATACTCGTCCTGCGATACCACTTAAACCAATTTCTTTCCCATGTTTGCTCCCGAGGTCCCTCACCGGGTCATGGAAGAGCATTAAGTAGCAAACTTAAATCTTAATTACTGAAATAAATGAGTAAATTAAAGTTTCCTCATAATATATCTGTGAACTCTTTAACTCCCCCCTCCCTCCTTCCCTTACCCACGCCCCCCCCCAGCACACAAACATCCACACACCCCGGGGACAGGGGCTCCTTCAGGACATGACGGATGGATCCGACACTCGGCCCGTCTTCAAGTCACAGGAAGTGACGGAGGAAGTTTTAATGAGAGTTTTGTCTTGTGTATGCAGGCGGCTGATGAATAATAGACACTCTCCCTCAATACTCTGAATCGCCGATCGATGGTTCCGGGAGAGGGCCTTGGCAAACGCATATGGCAGCCTGAGGTGGGTGGTGGGTTCAGGAGGGGTAGAAAACTGTATCTCTTGGCTGAAAGAAGCAAACGTGTCTTTGGTGCTGCTCACTTTAGTGAGTGGGCTGTTTCTTGCTAGGGATGACCAACTGAATGTTCGTATGGTACTGGAAATTTGTTCAGACATGCCGCTGTGAAGATTTTCCTTTCGCTCCAGATCCTACATTTACACGGGTCCCTCGCCGGAACAGAGGGCTGTATTGTCCTGCTGGTCCAAAATGGAGCACTCATTTCTGACCCAGTTGTCATTTTCAGATCCAGCACCCGCTTTGTTTTACGTAACAAACATCACTGCACCCATCGGTGCACCAATGGGAGAGTTGGTCTGAAAAAGAGGTGTGGTCAGGTGTATTTTTTGGCAAATTAAGCTGGACTCCCACTGTACGACCCGTGCGGCTCCTGCAGCCCGTTGTCACTACTGACAGTTGTCAATAATGTTTCGTTTGAAAACTCCGAGGCAGAAAGAAGTTGGTTTGCTAGCAACATGCTAACAATACAGAAACAAGCTGTCTTGATAATTTTTTGCCCTCCTGTGTGCCGAAACAGCTTTAAAAACTGCCGCCAGTGTATCTGGACTCGTAGGTGTCAAGTATCTTGCTTGAGGACACTTTGACATGAAGGTCACAGGGTTCTGAAAAGTGGACAACAATTCTACCTCATGAGCTGCAGCCTCCAGGAGTTGGGGCCGTAGTTTTCTTACCATTTCGCGAGGGGAAGCTATCCAGGAAGCAGCATCCGGCTTCAGAGGCGACTTCACCTTGCATAAACGCTCCGCCCACCGATACTCTTGATTTCATACAGTGAAAGGAAGTGTTGGATAGGAGTATGTGGGAGATGGTGAAGGCAGAGGAACACAGACCTGTTCCTGTTCGGTCCAATCTTTTTAACAACCATCAAATCTTTACGTTCAATCGTTGTCGGAGCATATTTCTTTTAATGCTGTTGTATTATCTATTGCCAAATGATTGAGTTTGGTTTGGAGTTTTATCGATGTAAGAACGCTGAAAGTTGGCGACAAATGAGAATTTTATGTTCCTATTAGCCACAGCTTACGTCTCTGCGTCCTTCTCGAACTTTTTTTGACTCCCTGATGAATCGCAAAAACATTTCTTCACGGCCGCACAGCTGATCCACCGTCCCCATAATCCTCCGTGTGTGTGCGTTCACATTCGTGATTTTGAGTTTTTGTTTATTTGTGTCTGTATGTGGACTGGGCGAACGAAGGGACCAAAGGGATTTTTTTAACAGTGAGGAAAAGAGCCGATCCAGGTTCTGCTGTCCACGGAGAGATTTCTCTGAGGGGGCTGTAACGCGACCGCTTTCTCAACATTGTGATAACGCTCATCGCCAAAGTGCTGTTAAAGGGACAATTCATCCCCAAATCCATATTTTTCCATCTTACCTGTAGTACTATTTATCAAGTTTTGGCGATATCGACCGAAGGAGATGTCTGCCTCGCCCAGAACGTAATGGAATTAGATGGCTTTTTGGCTTTTTTTGTGCTCGGCGCCAAAAAATAAAAAAAACCTTAACAGAGAGTTTCACTTTCAAGAAAGATCGTCCGGTGACCGGAGATAATCCCCAGACCTCTTGAGAAGTTTCCTGTAGAGATTTCACTACATATCAATACATGAGAATGAAAATGAAACACCGCAGAATCGTTTTATTTCAAAAATGAGATCACACATTCAAGTGAATCGAGATTGCGACCTTTATACAATTAATCGCCCCGCCCTGATCGCCTTGATTTAGGACCATTGGCTCAAGTGCCCCCGTTTTGTTCAGTATTCTTATATCGTCAATGGAAAACCAAGTTATATTGGATATAACTGATCCATGAAACGTTCTGATCCCCGACTTCTAGTTGTCTGATCCACTACACACTTACTTAGAATACCACAAAAGTCTGTTCTTTGGTCACCTCCATAACGCCAGCCACTCAGCTGCCAGGATTTTAATTGAAAATAAGAGCCATGATCACATCATTCCTTTCTTCTAGCCTCTTTGCACTCCCAATATGTACATTTTAGAGTAGAAAATAAAGACTAAGAAAAATATCCCCAATGAAAAACAATCATTTCCAGCCCCATTCATCATCTTTTTTTTACCAGGCCTCCCTTGTTAAAGTGCTCCGTGATTGCATCATCTATTGTGCCATTAAAACGCTCTACAAACCCATAAGGCGGCACTTTGCTGGTGTCGCAGAGCAGAACATTACCCGGGGAAGTTGTACAGTGACACCGTGATAACGCAGGAGTGTATGTGTCAGCTCTCCTGGGACTGGCCGCTCTCCCTCAGCGCAGATTGGAGGTGAGACCTTGAAGAAAAATTATTACTTTTATGTTTGCTTTATGGCTCATTTTTCACATTAAACGGAGAAAATCTATTCAGAGGTTACAGAATTCCGGCTTCTCTCCGTCGGCCGGAACTAATTTTTGCAGCCCTCTGTATTGATAAAGCATTCAGGAGAGTAAAGTATGCAGGCTACGTACTGCTGCTCTCAAGTCTCTATTCTCCACCATCCAGTCTATTGGGACTTGTTTGGCCCGTATCTGCAGTGGTTCTGGAAATGTCAGCCGTCGCGATCGCACGCCCACACACACACACACACACACACGCACACGGCCGAGCCTTATCTGTGAGTGGGCGCCAATACAACTCGTGATAAGAGATAGCAATGCCAGAACCAGTCATAAAACTGCAGCTTTTATGGCATGGTTATTGTCTTTCTGTCTACAATTATGGTGATTACTCTTTTCCCCTTACTTCCCCCCCGCGGCCCTCATGGCGCACTTAATAGACTGCATTTTACTAATGGAAAATTAAGTAGCCGCCGTGGCAGTGGGGTTTATAAATATGTAAAATATACTTTTAATTATTTCAAGTGAATCTGGCAGCTAATCAATAAGGACGGACGTGACAAACATACCTCTGACACAGGCCATTGTAAAGCGACTGGTAAAAGATAAGCATGACCTGTCAGCGCAGTCCACCCCTAATGAATATTTTGAGGCTGTCATGCAAGGAGACAAATGGATTAATTGCGCCCCGCTTATATAATAGCTTCTTCATGGAGAGTGCGGCGAGGAGGCAGAGGAGAGAGCGGAGACAACGGCACAGCTGCGAGCCTCTGAACCCTGATGCCACATAAATATTCATTAGGGCTGAGGGTTTAGTAGATTTTTGCGATTACACTGATAGCCACTTAGGCTCAGTTGATTATCATTAATTTCTAAAATTGATTCATGCTGATTTGTTTGATGTCACATTAACTTTGTTTTGTTCTTCGGGGCATCGAGGGGCTGAGGGTGGAGACGGTGGCTATTAAGAATCAAAGTCAAGGCTTTAATGGGTTTTATTTCAGTCAGGAACGTCTGTTTATGGGCAGACAAAATCAAAAGAAAGCCCAGAAACGATTAATCAGCTCTTTTGGGATGGTTGTTAGTGGATTAGATCGCAGGATATCCCAGAAAGATTGGATTTTAATTTCATTTTGTTGAGAAATGTCTCCGGGAATCTGGAGGAAGTGACCTTATTTGGACGTGGATACTATACACGGACATTTGCTATTCATTGTTTTCAAATTAACATTCAACTTACTGTAGTAAAGCATAAGCACGCATTTATCGGGAATATTTGTGATATTTTGCGGTGATTCCTAAAATTCTCTCAGTTTAAGTTCATTTTCGCCATTTAATGATTGTCTTCTTGTTGTGGCTGTTTTTAAATTAGTATATTTGGATTAAAAGTTCGTAATATCACACTTCTTACGTACATAGATTCAAATTCAATGTATATTTTACTTGGGTATTACAGTACATTGTACAAGAATGATTATGCATATATACATGCAGATAATACAACTCAGAGTTTTAGCAGTTCAGGCTCTTTTAGTGTTTGCTGAACACGATGTAGCCTCCTATAATTTAAAGTGCTGCATTTGATTTTGGTAAACTCGTGTCCCATGTTTCCTCCAAACCCCTGTCACTATTTTAAACGAGGTTTTTCGCCCTGGCAATAATATTTACCTTTTTTGAGCGCCCTTATCGTAGCTCACAAGTAGCCTTCCATTTTCCTTGCTGCTTATTTTGTCCACATTGCGCCTTATTCTGTGACAGTTCTGTGGTTTCTCCCTATAATATCGTTTAAGAGGTGGAGTCAAAATACCAAAATGTTATACTAAACTCCCATATAAAATTAAAAGGGGATATTTAAACTCAATCACTAGAAAAAATCAACACAGTTTAAACTAGAAAAAACACCCGGAGAATGATAACCTCCGCTAAGAAACAACTGAACCCAATGTTTAGGAAAAAAACATGCAGATTTCTCCTGATGGCCAAGTTACTGCCAGCCTCCAAATCTACCGGCAACTCCAACAAAGTCTTTGAGTATCTCTCAAATGCTCTGCGGCCGCTTGTCTCCTGCGTCTTCCACTTCAACGTCTCTGTTCAGCCCACTGAACTCCATCCCCAAAGAAACATCAAAGGAAACAAAGTCAGCTACAGCCACATTATGACGTCACTACTCCAAACAGCTTATTATTTAATTTAAATATATTTACGATAACGATACGGTAGTTTCATCGGCATCAAATTATCTTATGGTTAAATGTTATTCCGACAAAGTGTCAGAAATTCAGTGTTTTCTCGGGTCATGAACAGATAATAAAGGTTGGATGTTCTAGCAGTTCGGGTCGGGTTTGTGTGTAGTGGACGTAAAGTTGTTGCAGAAGGTTCCCTGCAGATGGTAATCCGGTTTTGGGAAGAAATACAAATGTTTTGTCCTGCAACTGGTGATTATATCCACACTAGATTGATCTGTAGATCGCTTTCCCAGTCGAGCGAAAAATCGTTTAGCTTGAGAAAGGTCAAGTTAAATATAGGTCTATGTAAAGCTCTTTATGTAACTTTTCCTCTGACGGGTCAACAGTTTAAAATACTTTATGAACAGACGATAGCAGGAGATGCTCATATTTAAACAGCTGGAACCACTAAATCTTTTTTTTTCGCCCCAATAATTAATCATGTTTTCGGTTAATTTAAACCATTATAAAGTTCTTAAAAGTATGTTTATTCACTTTCAGTCAGCATCAACATATTGATTAATCGACGCAGCGGTGGTACGTTCCGGAGAAATTGCATTTTAATGTCTGGGAGAGTGAAATATATTATTACCATAATTTATCGTTTCATATTTCAACCTCGTTATTTTTACTTGTCTGTCCGCCGACTTATTCACACACACACACATACATACACACACACACACACACACACACACACACACACACACACACACACATACATACACACACACACACACACACACACACACACACACACACACACACACACACACACACACACACACACACACACACACACACACACACACACACACACACACATCTGCAGCCAGCTTATAGCACCGGCCCCGTTTGACGAATAACCGGGTTTTCCGTCCCTCAGCCCGTCCCCCGATCCATCTCTGTCCCTGCGTCTGCAGTGGGCATGTAAAGGTTAAAGAGAACATAAAGACAAGTGTGCACAAATAAGTGTAGGAGGCCTTCCTGGAAGCCGTCATCCCGCTTTTGGAAGCTGTGACCTTGAGTCCTGCCTTTCGCCCAGCGCCGTCTCCACCTCCTTTTTCCCGTTCTCTCCGTCCTCCGCCAGAGCAGTGGAAGGAGCCGGGGGGGGGCTCGGGTCACCAGCCGCTGTTCTCATCAATTAAATGTGCGACAGTATTTTCCGTTGGCTGAACTTATATGTCAAGGAGATGGGCAAGACCTCATGTTTGTGCTTTTGACAAATCAGCAAATGTTTAATCTCAAGATGTGCCGGCGCTCATAAATAATGCAGAGAGAGAGAGAGAGAGAGAGAGGGGGGGGGGGGGAGAGAGAGGGAAAACCACGCAGAGAGGCGCCTGCAGCCGGCCTCAATAGGAAAAGGCACTGGATTTTCCCTCACGTCCAAACCCTTATCTTCTCTGGTTCTGATCCCACCTCTGCTCTCCTCCGACTGTTCCTGTATCTCCAAACTCTCAACGTCCCTTTTTATTCTCAATCTTTTTCCTTTGCCACTTTTATCAGGCTGGCGTTTTTCATTTGTTCTTTATACCAAAGTTACCCGCGCACCCTGCGCCTCTCTCTCGGTGGGGGCAGCCTGATCCCGAGCCAAAGGTCTGCTATTTCAAAGACACAGGGGATTGAGCTTGAGCTTTGCCTCCACTTGCCCTAAATGTAAAGAGAGTAACAGAAAGCAGTGAAGTGGACTGTGAACCGCGTCAAATCCCCCTCCGCGCCGCTCTCACTCCTTCCCACAGACTTTGGTTTGCTCGCTCCCCGACTGGGAAAGTTTCCTGATTGTTCACAAGGAAAATTAAGATTTCTAAGCCTATTGAAGTCGATCTCTGCTCATTGAAAAGTCCATCCGATTGCGTCCTTTGAGAGCTCAGCCCCATGAGAAGACGGCGCCGGAGGCTGTGGCGTACGGAGACCCTGTGAGGGCGATGTTCTGAGAGCGTGTCGCACCTGTTGTTGAGTAGGTGATGGCGCGGGGGGGTTTTGGGGCATCCCATTGAGTAGGGCTGTGGGAAGTGTGCTGTGGAGTGTGTTAAATAAACTTTATTCCCAGTTTATCAGTCGAACATTCTCACATTTAGACACTCAGCGCTGCGGAAAAGGTTAAGAGTTGGATTCTGGAGAAACTGTCCAGTAAATTGTGTCTTTTTATTGGTTATAAATATGTTTCACAGCGTGTGACAGATGGGTCACTACTCAACAAACCGTTTGTCACGTACTCCTTTATTACCATATTCAAAAGAATAATAACTCTGAATATCTCGTTCCAACAAAAATACATAAAAACAAACAACTAACTATTTACATATCAAAACACATTTTCATTTGTGAATGAATAAACACTTTAAATTTAACATCTCACGCTTACTCTGCTTCAAATTTCAAAAATAAATAACCGTTCACAAATAACTATGAGACAGATAAGCTGTGAGGATTAGAAAATAAAAGTTTGTAAGCCCCGTTCAGTCCGTTATATGTTCTTTGGTGTCTTTGTTCATCAAGAGACGCTTATGGATCAACAGTAATTTATCATGTGATACACCAGATAATAAGTTATGACCACAATATTTTCTATTTTCTTAAGGGACTTGAGTGGCTCCGTAGTTCGCCTCTCTTAATCATTATAAATAATACTGTTTGACTTAACAAACGTATGTAAAGAGAAATCTTTTATTTATACATACTTCTTTAGTGTTTGATTATGGTCGTGCCGTAAAAATGCTAATCCGGTTAGCGGATATATGGTGTTTCTCATTTTATATTAGCATTTAGCTAACGGAGCGAGCCCTAATAATATTTCCACATTGTTGTTTGGCAATAAACGTTCAGATTGCACCTGGAAACCTTTTATCTCTCATTTTGAGAATGTTTTTTTTTCTGTAAAAGTGAACGCTAACGGTCATGGGAGATCAGAATAAAAGGAGAGAATTAAGCTGCAGCTTCTGGCTGCTCCCATTGGTCAACGAGTCTGCGTGCATCTACCTGGGCGGGTCTTAATTTACCTGGGCCGCCCAGGTCACGCCTATGTATGGGAAACACTGCTTCATGTTGAGAATCGGGTGTTTATGGATCCTGGCCGGACCCCGATCCCAGTAATATAAACGAATAAGAACGAATGTGAAAGTTCTTCATCCATTCTGACCGATGCTTCTCCTCTTTCAGGCTCTTGGAAGTTTCTACTTTATCCACGAGTCTTTGAAAAACATCCACCAGTTTGATTTCAAAGGTGAGTGCCCCCACTCCGCCACACTTCCCCACATACATACATACATCATCATCAGCGCCGTCTCCAGCATGTAATCCTCCCGCGGTGCCCCCTCATCCCACCCCTGCATATCACACACACCCATTTGCGGGCTATTCCCACTTCCATCAAAACTAACCAGCTAAAATTGGCTTTGAGGATAATGTAGAGTTAGGAGGACAGAATGGTAATGCTTATTAATATTAGGATTTAATTCATAAGATTTCAGGCCTACTGTAATGGTGTGTGGCGGGTTATTGGACAGTTACGGCGGTCTCATCAGCCTGCGGTGTCAGAGGGCCCGAGGGTCCGGTGGCCGTGCTAATTAAAGACGGGATATAGATGTGGAGGCGCCTCGCTTCTTATTAGACCCAAGTCAGCATTAGCCACAGTTACCCCAGTGAAGGACAGAGTGAAGGTGGGGGAGGGGTGGAAAGGGGAGGGGACCCCCCCCCCCCCTTCCCATGCATTCGGACATTCAGGGATTTGATCCAAAGTCATTTTCACATAAACTCCAGACGGACTCAAGCTCCGTTGATGTTCTTGAGTTATACCTCCATACAGGCCAACGATTTTCTCAAATTCAATAGACCATACTTCACAATCAAACTCAAAGTTTCAGCCATAACATTATAACCACTGACAGGTGAAGTGATTAGCATCGATTGTCTTGTTACCATGGCACCTGTCAGTCACGGGATACTTTAGGCAGCAAGTGAAAATTTGTCCGAAAGTTGTTGAGCCGGAAACGGGGTCCGGGCCACCAAAGGATTCATTGAAGTGCATTATAAATTAAATGTATTATTATTATTATTTAAGTGAATGTGAGAGGGGAAGAATAGCATTTTCTGTCCAATGTCAAAGAAACAAATTGCGGAAAAAGTCAATATTGGGTGTGATAGAAAGGTGTCAGAGCACATAGTGGTTACAGAGCTGGCCAGAAGCCATCATACAACTAAGAAGACAGGTGGTTGTTATGTTATGGCTGATTGATGTAGGTCGAAACCATACCTTAATTAACTTTTCAGGTTCACATCAGTGTCTGTTTCAGGATTTCAGCCATATTTGTTACCATAGAAAAGCTATGGTAACAAATACAAATACAAATACAAATACCTTGTGTGATCGGGCCAAA